>JAVCKT010098524.1:0-10673 GCA_032273925.1 Rhynchotus rufescens | reverse complement strand
CTCTGCATTTTTCCCATCATACTTTTCGAAGACTGAGCGCATTGTATCCTGCACGTCAGTTTTTACCTAGTTTCAGAGAAAAATATCCATTTTGTGTTAGCACAAGGGATCAGAATATTATCTAAATGAAACTGCAAAAAGTCTAGTTCTCAAAAGTTAAAAAAAAAACCCTAAGTTTCAGATAACATCTGGATAGCACTTAATCAGCATATAATATCCTAGATACAAGCTGTTCTTCCTTGACTAAGAGCCCTCTTTGTGAGCATGAACATCTGTTTAATCCAATGTAAGGGTCAGCTGTGATGCCCGCAGACACTTCATGTTCCTGACAAGGGTCAATTCACACACCCAGCGGTGACATCCCCATTCTGCATCCCCATGGTAGACACTTGCCCTGCAGTTTTCAGCACCGAGCGGATACACAGGGAGGTGTCCTTCACTTCTGTGTTAGCACAGAGATGCTCATTCTTACCTTTTCCCTGTACACAAGTCCCAGGACAAAAGCTGATACTTCCGCAATAAAGATAACCAGGATAATGGCCAAGAACTGAAATCCAAAGAGACAGACTGTAAGGATACACAGCAAGGACACTTTTCTCACCACATGGATGGATGATCATGAGTAAGTTTGCATTATTGACTGTTGCACTGCAAATTAAAAAAGCCTCCAAAAAGTAATTAGAAAAAGGATATTATAGCCATGAAAAAGGATATATAAAGCCATGAAAATGATCAGAGCTTCCTAGCTTTTGGACTCCCCAAAAGATCTTTATCTTTGGGATATTGATGGGACTGTCCACCCAGAGATACAGATGCGGGCTGTTCTGCAGGCTTCTCCATATTAATCATCAAAAACTATAAATGGCTGAGGGCTTTAGTTTGCAAGTGAAACTCTAATAATTTGAGTGAAAGTTTAATAATTTACTCTGTAGTCCACTCGCCATCGATCAGTGCTTCACAGCAGCACGTAGCTCCCACGAAGGGGCAGCGCTCCAGCCTTTTTTCCGAGTAACATCCTTGCATCCAAATAGGGCCCCATGAAACAGGGGATGGAAAAGGACACTCGGGAACACAGAGGACTTACCAGCCCCAGGCCAACCCGTGACTCCCGGAGGGTGGCACAGCAGCCGATCAAGCCGATGACGAACATCACGATGGCGACACAAATAATGATCACCGCTGGCAGGAGAGCGTGCTCGTCCTGCAGGAAGTTGTCATAGCTCTTGTAGGTGTTAATGACGTATCCCCCGACATAGCTAAGACCAGCTGCTGCTGCCTGAAACGCAATAAAGTTATTTGCAGTTATTCGAAAAATAAATCTGAGCTTTGCTTTTGTAATAGGGTGAAGTAATGGTTACAGATGAAGAGATCTAGGGAAAAAGAGAGTGTGTGTTTGGAAATAACTTCCCATCCAAAACTGCATTTGGAGGAATTAACTTCTAAGATGATGACTCCAGGGTTGTGCTTTTGGTTTGTTCTTGGGAGAAAACTTCGTCCTTTCTGCTTTCTCAGCGGCGCTCCTCTTGAGTGCTCAGAAGCTCTCAAAGCCA
Source organism: Rhynchotus rufescens (assembly GCA_032273925.1). NCBI lineage: Eukaryota > Metazoa > Chordata > Aves > Tinamiformes > Tinamidae > Rhynchotus > Rhynchotus rufescens. The sequence goes on along the minus strand of JAVCKT010098524.1, from coordinate 9,123 downwards.
CGGTGAGGCTGTTCACTGCCAACCAAGATAAGTGACTTTCTCTATCCTGGTCTACTGTTTACCACAGAAAACTCTTAGACTTTCTTCAGAAACAGGGAAAGGGACATGCACAACTATCCCTGATCCCAGCTCAGCCTTGCACAAGTCAAGGTGTGACCACAGTGGCTTGGCGACCGATGCCCAACAAGCAGCCATGGAGACAGGAGAGTTTTATCCACAAAACTGGCCCCTGCGCTGGAAATGACACCAAAAGGCTCCGCAATGCCCGGCCAAAGCCTTAGCATTGGCATTAAAATCCTCCTGTGAGTTGGACTGAATCCATCCGCTGTGACCCATCAGCCCAAGACGGGACCTGTAAAAACTGGGTCACTGGCTGTACCCACCTGCTAGAAACACGGAGGACAGAAACCAGCCTGTTTTCAACAGGCTGCAGCTGGATTTCATCACGCAGCCTCCAAGCTGTTCCTTACTTCTCCCAGCACAGGACGTTTTAATTAAACCAAACACTGCTTGCACTGGAGCTAGACCTTGCTAATTCCTTTACCATGTTTGGCTCCTTCCCCATGGCCAGGTCTGGTGCCTGCTCTTAATTACCCCTGGGGCAGGACACATCCTTCATCCACGTCTGCCATTCCTGGACACTGCCTGGACCTAAAAATTACCGGGATGAGATGGACCAAGTGATGCAACCAGGACCAAGCTAACCCGTAAAAGCCACTCATCACGTCTCCTGTAACATCCTGCTCTTTATTTATTTCAGTGTTCTTCATCTGAAAGAACAAGTTATCATCTTCCACCTGCTGCACTAAAAGATATATTTGATTTGAAATCAAATTAAGACTAAGATTAAGATTATAAAAGTTAGCCTACCACGTTCATCCAAGCAAAGTCTACCAAGTTAAAGCCTTTCCTCCAAAATACAGAGGGAAAAAGTATATTTCTGAAAATTTTAGAGAAGATTGGTTTATGTTTTATGTGCCAAGAAATAACCCTGCACCAGGGACATGGATACAACGCACTGGTGTCCCAGCCACAGCGCTCACACCCCAATCCGACGGCATCGCCTCCAAGGAGCCTTCGGCCTCCTTGCTGCTGCCCTCGCTGCCAAGCTCACGCAGAGCCGAGCTACGGCTTCAACTTTTCCATAAGGATCAGTGGTGAAATCTGGGCAGAACGGAGCTGCGGAGACTTGAGCTGGTGCGGGACGGGCAGGACACACCACAAAGCTGGAACTGTGTTTCTGGTCGACACAGGCGTGTCACACGTGGACGGAACAGCCACGTGACACGGCTAAAGTGCAAAGGGTCCGTGAATCCAGTTAGTTTGTCACAGGTAGAGCTTCAGGTCCTGGTGTTTGGTGTCACTCTGTTGCTAGTGACTTTCCAAGCAATTCTGCACTTCTGCAGCCCGCGCCAGGACAGTGTTTGCTTGTTTGTCCAAACCCTCCACATCACTTCATATTGTAAGATAGAGACCTGCACGGAGACAGGTCAGAACCTCCCAACACTTCCACTAGGTTTCTGCAAGTGATTTAGGTAACAGCTGTTCTCTGCTTCTCCTTAGTATCCAATATCCTCTGTTTTGCACCTGTTTTTAACGTGCTCCCCTCCAACCGCAGAGGAAACGCGCACAGGAGGTGCTGAAGGCAGGTAAACCGCGAGCCGTGGCCAGGCAGCAAACCCGTGTTGCTGGTTAAGGGCTACCACAAAATCCAAACAACCTTGTGGGGCCGATTCGCACAAGTCCTGCAGGGCCAGACCCAGCAGAGCTCCGCAACAGCCAAGTGGAGAGGAGCAACACGGAGCTCGCGGGAGGTTCTTCTTCTCCCACCTTTATCAGGCCATTCCGTGAGTGTTACTGCAACCTCCAGGACGAGCTGCACTCCGGCTGCACGGGAAACACAGCCCAAAAGGGCTCCATTATAACCACCTCAAACTGCTGCTGCCAAGCAGGAAAAAAAGGAAGCATTAAGATGTGAAAATAAAAGACACTAGGTAAAGATTTGGCCTAAGGCAAGTTCGGGTTTTTCTCCACAAGCTTAGATATACCCAGGACTTTACCCCCATATTTTAAATCAAAGAGAAGATTTTGGATACCAAACAGAGAAGGCTGCTTGTTTTAATTTTTGCAGGCCAATCCCAGCACCAAAGTGTAAAAGCAGAGGAGAAAAACATTTTGGGATGTCAATCTCCACACTTTTCACCCCAAGCTTTTCCCACACTTAAGGGAAGACTCAAAATCCAGGGGACAGATTTTCTGTAACGTTGCAAAAGCTGCCAGTCCCTCCCTGTGAAAATGAAAACAAAATTTCTCCAGACAAGGAGTATAAGAGGACCCATCTCTTCATGCTGGTGACGCCAGACCTTGAGTCAAGAATAGGAAGTATAAGACTTGACTTAACAAGTTTCTGTCTAATCTCAAAAAAAAAAAAAAAAAGGAAAGATTTTCACTTCTTCAGGGCATTGACAATTCTCTTCCGATAAGCTGAGCAAAGGGGAACTTTGTCAGAAAGCCCCATTTCCCGGCCGGGCAGCAGAGCCGCGAGCGGCTCTGCGCGGGCGCCCACCGCACTCGCGGTGCCCGCGGCGCCGACGCAGAAACCCGCGTGTTTCCCGCCCCGCGCCGCGTCCGGAAGGTGATTCTGAATCATCCGAGTGCCAGCGATGAAGCTATTGCTGGGCTGAGCTAAAAGGAAGCCGGTGACCACAAAATCCAGCCTGCGAAACAGGAGGGCTTGCGGCTGGACGAGTGAAAGAATAAAAAAATTAAAAATAGTAATATTTGCATCTTGCAGTGGGGCAGAACGGACCCTCTTCCACTTTCCCTTCTCTGACTGCGTAAATAATCTGACCTTGTGTGATGAAGGGAAACTGAGTTTCTGTTTGTTTGCATTTCTAAGGGTAGGTTTCTTTCCTCCCATATCTGAATGCAACAGAGCTACGGAGTCTAAGTTTACTAGTCAAGTTGAAAGTTATAAAAGGCAGTGTTTCTTGTTAGGGCTCTTTATTTTTCATGATTATAAAGTTTTTTCCCAGGATCCTCCCATTTCAGAATGCTGATTTGACACTAGGCTCTGCTAACAGGGCTGGTTGTAGGTTTTACTGTGAAGGACCTCGTGGTGGAAAGCAGTTCTGTCTTCAGCATCTACTAGAGAACATAACTTGGACTGATTCAACTCCGTTTTCTGTATTGTTAACACTTTCCATAAGGAGAGAAAAATATGGTAAACAGTGGAAAAAGGCTGTATCGCCATAGACACAAAACCTTCTCAAACCATCCCCTTGCACTTCCTCACTGGAGGGACGCCTCAGTGTAGTGTTTTGGTTGATATCAAGCCTTGAAAGCCACTTTTCCCTTCTCGATACCTTTGCCTAGCAGGGATCTCGGTGAAAAGATCCCATGATGTTCTATCTCCCTGGATGCAAACCTGGGTAAAAGGCGTTCTCGAGCCCCCACCTTCTGGCAGAGGAGTGACAAAACTTGAAAGTCTCCAGCGATTCTGGTTTATCAGGGTCCATCTAGAGCAGACTCTGTGATGCAGAGCAGGGCAAGCGTGCGAACTGTTGACTTCTGCTTTGTGATTTTGGGCTAAGTCATGTAAAACATGTGGGAACTCACAGGTCTCAGATGCCCTGACCTGCAGTGACTCTTTGGAGAAAACCTCCTCCCTTAAAAATACCCTTATCAGAGTCTGTATCTGAAGAGCTGGTATTTAAGCATCCCTCTATATCCATCGATGTCTTCATGGAAAGCTTCTCCAAACCACCTGTAAGTGGTGAGAGTGACTTCAAACCATTTGGGGATGCAGGAACTGACACATTTATCCCTCCCAGTTACTAAAAATGACTGGAAAGTGACAGTGCATCAACACTGATCAACACTGACCAGTGCATCAACACTTGATCTCTGTGCCGCCAGAGACCACTCAGCAGGCCACCAGGAGGCTGAAATCGAGCAGATTTTAGTCTTGGATGCACCAAAAAAGGGTAGATTACACACAAATAGAGATGACAGACACTCTGGCAAATGTTGCCTCGGTCCCTGCCCTGCGGCCCAAGCCTCTTAATCTCCCCTCATTCCTCTCCCCAAGGGCACGGAAGAGGAAGAAGAGCAGGAGCAGGCCGGAGCAGGGCAGGAAGGCACATGCTCCGCTCACCCGGTGCGGGCAGGAAGGGCTCCACCACCTCCTCTTCCCACCTTCTTTTCCTGAATGGGAAGAGGCACCTGGCTCCAAACGCGCCTCCAGTTCAGCCCGGAGGGAGGCACACGTTCCACATTTCCCACCACGGATGGGAGGTGTTTGAACGCGGGGGCAGCCCGGATAACCTGCCGACACCGTATCCGCCCTCTCGGTGGCTGCAGCTCAGCGGGATGAATTGCTCCCGATTGAGAGCACGGAGAGAAACACGGGAAATGAAAACACACGAGGTCTCAGCAAACCCAGCTTCCGGAGACTGACTATTTATTTTCAGTGGCATTTCTAAGCAATAACCCCTGTCAAAACACTGTAGCTATCCTAACAGAAGATGGAATATTTCCCATAATCATTTCCAAGCGGGGCAAGATTTGCAGCACACAATGCCCAAGCAGGAATTACCGCTCAGAGAAAATCAAACCACAAGTGCTCTTTGTAAGTCTTGTATTCTGATAGCGATCTAGAGCCTTGCACAGAGGCCCACCCATCAGACAGAAACACACTCTGGAAGCGTCCGGGAGGCAGTTCCTCCTTCCCCGCCTTGCTGAAACCTGAATTCCTGGTTCTGCCATTCCGTCTGAGCACGGTCACCGCATGCAAACGGTTGCAGCAGCGTCCAGGCGCCGCAGGGCTCGGGTGCCTTGCCTAGGAGAGCCAGGCCTGAGCCAGCTCAGCCCAAATTCAGGGCTTGCAAAGAGGCAGAAGAAGAAATTACCCATTACCCAGAGCTGGATGATCCAACAGGCAAGACTGGGGAGTTCTCTTAGTGCAGAAGGTACTGGAGATGTTTCTGGGAGGCCACAAGGCTGTAGCTTGATATAAAGAAATAAAATAAGCCCCAGTACAAGCAATGATGTAAATCTGAGGTGTCCTTGACCCACCTAATTCCTGTTGGAGGCCCTGGGATTGCGACATACACGCGGCGGGTGCTCCAGTGTCCCTCTCCAGGTACTTTCCATAACAGCACGTGACAAAAGTAAAACAGCTCATGTTACTAGGCACACAGCAAGAAATCCAACCTCCTGCACCATCCACACCATGGGTATAAAAGCATGTTTGGAAAATGCAATAAGTTGTGATAAACACCCATAAACACACAGGGAGGTGACCTGTGCGTTACCCTGGGCACAGCAGCACCCTCTGAACCCAAGGGGAAGAAACATGCTGCAAAACCCCAAATCCGTAAAGCCCCTCGGACTCCGAGGGGAAGAAACATAGTGTGAAACCTCAAATCCATAAATCCCTCGGGATCCAAGCAGAAGAAACACACGCAGCGCTGTGAATCCCAAGGCCTTGCCGTCGGAGGAGCATCAGTTGCCACCTCAAGCGCTGGCCTCCACGAACGCACTGGTTTTTATCACTCTGCAGAAATTGTACTTCCTCGCTTCTCCCCCACGCCCCGGTGCCTGCAGCTCCCCGCTTCCCAACCCACCTCCAGCACCCAGTTTATTAGCGGGTTACACAAACTTCCCCCTGCCGTGGAAAAGTCCGTGGCCGATTCTGTCCGAAAACGGCCTCCAGTCACCGTCACATGCGGCCGCCCTTCGCCAGCCCCAAACCCGCTTCTCTTCTCCTGCCCATGCAGGGACCGAGCAACAGAGGCGAAAACAGCCTTTTCTGGGGAATATCGTGTTAATTCTGCCATTCCCGGGCACCACAGCACTGGAAAGCCCAGGGAAAAACCCTCCTCTATAGCAGCAGTTCTCATTTGGGCTGATTTAACCTCGCTTTACCATTCACATCCAAGCAACACCCTCCAAACCAGCAAAGGATCTGACCAAAAAGCACGAGCACTTTCAGGCTGCTTTTAAGCTGAACTTTAAGCAAAGCCACCGGCTGCACCCACCTCGCAGCAGCCAGAACCGGTTTCCTCCCCAAAACACGACCTGCCTGGAAACTCGGCCGTAAAAACTGCACAACCTTCCTCCAGAAAAACCCCCAAACCCACACCGGTTGATCCGCAACTTATTTTTCCTTTTTCTCGCGAACCTACAAAACGAACACCAGTGTGTGTATATATAAATATATATATACTGTGTATATACGTACATATATATACACTCTTGCATGTGTAGGGATTTCAGAGAGACTTGAACCGTGTTCGCCTGCACCCAGGGGACCCAAAGCTCGGCCAGCTCCTTTCCTGGACGCTCCGCTTAAGCCCAAAGCAGCGGGGGGGATGCTCCGCACCCCGCTCCCGTCACTGCGAGCCCCTTTCCCCCTGCGCGGGTCACTCGGGGCCCGGTGCTTCCCGCCCCGCGGCCCGGCGCGGCCCGCTCGGTACCCAGAAGGCGACGCTCAGCAGCACCAGCACCGTCTTGGACGTGATCACGCCGCAGTCCATGGCGCGGGGCCGCCGGCTCTGGCGCGGCTGGCGGGGCACAGCGCTGGGTCCCGCGTGGCGCTGCCCCGAACCGCCCTCGGACCGCCTCGGACCGCCCCGAACCGCCCCCGAGCAGCCCTCGAACCGCCCCGGGCCGCCCCGAACCGCCCCGATCTCCCCAACCCGCCCCGGGCCCTCAAGCATAGTTACCAGAGAAACTGTTGTATCTTTTTATCTATTTATTTAATTTATCTACTCGTTTATTTATTTGGTTTTCCTCCTGGAAGCCCCTGGCGCCACCAGGGACGTCCCTGGTTTCTGGTACTGCCAGAAGAGTGTTTTCAAGCCGGAATTAAACTGTAGGAGTCTCAGCAGTGAAATCGTGGGAGCAGGAGCAAGGGTGTGATGGTCTAAATGACACCTCCGCTGCCTTCCTGCACCCCTCTGGCCACCCATCTTCCTCATCTTCATCCCCATCTCATCCATCTTCTACGGCTTCTCCATCTTCTCCATCTTTTATGCCTTCTCCATCTTCTCCGTCTTCTCCATCGTCCCACATGTATGAGGGCCGTGCCCTTGCCCTGCCTGCCCTGGCCGTGCTGTGCAGACCTTCCCTCTGAATGCTCAGCACCCTTTGGCGGCTCTCCTTCCCTCGGGAATTTCCACGTCCCCGCTGCCACGTGTCTCCGCAGTCGCTGCGGCTCCCGGCATGTCCGTAGGAGCAGCTCTCACGGCTTCCTTCCCCACAAGCCCCTTACCCGACACAAGGGCAACCATTTGCCCTTGACAAGTCTTTGTTGGCTGTTACTCATCTCCAAATTTTCTACTTGCTTCCAAATGATCTCCCAGGTACTTAATTATTCCATGCTGCTCATTTTGGAGGAACTGGAGTTAATATAATCAACGTGTAATTTCCTTTTTTCTTTTTTTTTAAATTTTTTTTCTAAGAAAAGGAACCTACGCTCACCCCTGCTCATTGTTTGCCCCTATTTGGCCCATGTTGAGGGACGCTGTGGTGACTCATGGTGCAAGGACACCCGCTGCCTGTTGCAGTGGATCCACTCCTGTGACTAACGTGTGACGGGAGCACGCGAACGCATCTACAGCAGCGCATGGCTTCACTGCTCCACGCCGTTTAAAAACTTAAATCTTTACAATAATTGTGTAGAAAAAAAACGGAAAGGAAAAGCGGCAGGCAGCAAAGGCAGCTCCTTAGACAAAGCCACTGAAGCTCTTTGGAGACCCCTGATTTAGCCAAAAGTGAAGGCAGACGCACAAGGGTCTTTCAAAATTCTTTCAGTTCCTCCTGAGCTGGCTTTACGAACTCTACTTTTGGTCCTCTTGTGAAAAAAAGTAAACTTTACAGCAACAATTACTCACATTTCCTTTTTTTTTTACAATAGGGAAGTTAATCCTACACGGAGTTTAATTCGCAAGCCCAGGACTCTGCGTTGGGCACTCAATGGACTTTCCCTGCAGCTCCCCATGACACCTCACACACCATCACGTTCATGCACAAGGGTTTTATTTTAAACCTTTCCCACCTCACTATACACAGGATTTGATTTTCTTTCTTAAACCTATACATATTCCCCCTGTGCCTGAGATTTGGACCACAGTGAAAGCGCTGATCTCTGCTACTCGCGCACTGCATGTCGATGGAGTCGTGTTTATGGGAGTGTGTCCTGCCTCCATTTCTGACTCACTTTGAACACGTGGATTTTGATCATGTGGATCTGGCCAGACAGCAATTCCTTCAAAATAAATGAATAAAAGCACCCAGAAGAGGCAACATGCAGGAGTCACGATTTCCCCAAGCATGTGTTTCAAAGATGGCCTGAAGCCACCAGCATGCAGGATGAAAAAAAGGGAGGATGACAGGAAGAACCTGGGATGGTTTGAAGTGGGATGAGTGAAGAAACCCCAGGGGAATTCAGAGTCAGGAGGAAGCCTGGACTTCTCAGAGCCTGGGAAGCCCGGAGCGCGGATGAGGTGAGAAGGACTTTTGATCCCATGGAAGGACAACGATGTGCTCCAAGGCCGGCCAACCGCAATGCCACAGAAAAGGAACAAACAGCCACTCTAGGGTATGTTTTGTCTTTTATGAGGGATGGGGATGACTTGGGTTCCTTCAAAATTCCGTAATTATTCCACTGGAGGGATTAGAAGTGAAAGGTTTCCTTTGTATATTGAAAAAACAAGGAGGGGGGGAAGAGAGAGAACTGTTCATCAGTTGATACCAATCAACCTCATTTACTTCCTGCAAGAGCAGAAAGGCTTCACTGTCCTTGGCTGGATTTCCCTTCCTAGCAGACAAAAAAAAACCCCATAAGTGCTGGACAACACCACAGATTTTGCTCTTAAACCAGGCGCTCTACTTTTCCAAGCAGTTTTAGGTCACCACACGGTGCGGCCTTCTCCCCAGCTGAGGAACTGTCGGAGAACTGCACTGTGACCAGCACCCGCCTTGGCGTGGCAGTTAACGTGTCCTTTACCTCAGGTAAAATAAGCTCCAAGGCATACAACAGTATTTTATTTTTTTATTTTATTTTATTTTATTTTATTTTATTTTATTTTATTTTATTTTATTTTATTTTATTTTATT
>JAVCKT010098523.1:0-10673 GCA_032273925.1 Rhynchotus rufescens | reverse complement strand
TTCCTTTCCTTTCCTTTCCTTTCCTTTCCTTTCCTTTCCTTTCCTTTCCTTTCCTTTCCTTTCCTTTCCTTTCCATTTTTGTGATGATGCAAGGAGGTTTATCACTTACAAAAAGTTACACCATTGACTGAAAGGGCACTTAACACGGCACTGTGAGGCTAAATTGTTTATGCTTTTGTAAAATTTGCCAGCATACTGTAGAGGTGGCTGATGGTTTGCATACTGTCCTCACTTTGTGTACTAACATAGTCCCAGACTGAGAAAGGGCTACTTGTGCAATTAAGAGTTATCAGGACCCTTGATGACTAGCCAAAGCCCATGACTTTACTGTTTTTCCTAAGTTTAGCAAATATCTCCACTAATAAACTAAGATTTTTTCCTTGTATAAACATAAATTGTAACTTGACCAGTTATCCTGACTATAAATGGCACTGAATGTCTACATCTATAACTAAAGACTTCACAAGGTCAAGGTCTGACTAGAAGGTCATAGTTCACAATTTTTCAAGTTATAACAAAGAGTTTGGAAAACCTCTATAGCAGAAAAAGAAACAGCACAAATAAATAATGCACAGTAAACTCCAATAGGCAGAACAAAGCAAATATGTCACCAGTCAATGCATGACAGTTCCTGAAAATGGCAGCACTCTCCCCTTTCTGAAGATATTTTTTTCAGATTTGCAGTGTGCATGGTAAGTAACTCAACAAAGAAGCATTCACAAATATGTGTTCCGATAGATTGACCACAGAAGCTCATTAGATGTCCTCAGCTCAGTAATAAAAAAAAAGGACAATTGTCCAGAGCCAGAATAAAAGAGGTGAAGAAACTAACATTCTTTTTTTTTTAAAAAAAAACAAAGCTCAGAATGAGTGCATCAGTTGGTGCCATTATGCTATTAGTTCCAGAAGTACACACATACACAGAGCAATGTATGACCAACTAAAATACAAATTTTGGAGGAAGTACTGGTCTATGAGTCATAATCATTCAAGAAAAGATATGTAATTTAATGACTGTGACTCTGAAGACAATGTAAATATAATGATAGGTATTGTTATTGTTATAGACAGTATTTACAGGAGTTTGAGGAAGAGCATGAAATACAAACCAGGTCCAAAGCAAGTACTCCGGTTGTTTGATCATCCTCCTCTCCTGCCACATCCCTTTTCTGAGAGTCTGCGGCCAGAAAACCTCAGAGCTAAGCATACCCTCATGGCCTAACTGGAATCTCTGATGTTCCAGAGTTGTTCAAAAGGACCATACTGAGTGAGACAGCATCCTTGAGAGAGGTTGCTTCATAGCAAGTGCAGTGATTCTGGCACCAAGAAGCTGAGAACATATCACTAGAAAAACAGATGGTGTGAGAGCAGTGGCAGAGATGAAGAAGGAGTAATGACAAAGGATGATCTTATTTAGGAAGAAAAAGTCTCAGTATTGATACACAGAATCACTTCTTTCTCCTCTCTAATTATCAGGGATTTTGGAGTAACTAGTTTCCAGCTCATGAAGCTCACCTTTGTGCTCTCTCTCCAGCAACGGTACTGTTGAAAGGTGTTCGCCATGCATTTTCTATTAAAAATGAGCATTTTTTTAAACTTCTTGTTATAGATATGTAACAAAATAATGTGTCTGTATTTTTAACATGATAAATATCTTGTGAAAGAAGAATTTATTCATTAGTAAATAAAGGTGGTTGTCAACATTTATCCATACCTCCAGATCCAGGCTGTGGACAGTGAAGAAAGTATTTACAAAAACTCTTCAAGATGGTGAAAGCCATGTGCATGATCACCTTCCAAAATCAGTACAGGGAGACAGACTTCCCTGAGGACTGCCTCCAAATGAAAGCCTCACTACCCATTCACCATCACTTTCTGAAGGAGCTGCTTTCTCTCTGCTGACTACTTTGGCAGTTCACACAGACTCCGCCTTCAGTCACACCTGCACATCCCAAGGGATACATTTTATTCTAAAAGGAATAAATATTTTTATAAGTTTTCTATAATCTTCTATAAGTACTTTGTAGTGCTTCAAGACAACCAGGAAGACTTCTCTACCAAAAGTAATTTGAGAATTTTTTGCTTGCCTTTATTATGTACATCTTTAAAGGACACACTGATTTCCTACCAGTACACTGTTATCGAAGTGGTGCAAGTCTTCCAAAAGAAAATAAGAAAATCCACAGCTGCCTCTAGTAGTCAGGGTTTGTTTTACACATCATATATATTTTGTTGAATTTTTATGTCCTTAACTTGATATATTCAAGTACTTTGTTTGCCTTTCATTATATTTTATATTATATGTATAAAATATCTAAAGATAATAAAATATTCTATATTTTATTTTAACTATACATTAGATTGATGTTTCATATAGTCTTATTTTATTCTTGCAAGAATAGCTATTAGTTAAAAATCACCATCAAATCTCAAATCTTTTTTTTTTTTCTGTTTTGTTAGTCTTGTTTTTCTCCACAAAATTTTTTCTTTCATTGGAATCACCCTTTCCAATACCCACCAAAAATATTCCATAAGATTTCATCACTCTACTTTTTCTCAAATCCTACACAGCTACCAGGTCACTTTTCTTTCTGAGCTTTTTTGCTAGGCTTACCATTTCAGATGGACTCATCTCGTCGCTCAAAGATGTTTTTCCTGTTGATATTTTTTAATCTAAACCCAGTTGTATGCAAAGATGGACCCTTCTAATATGTATACTTACAAGTAATATTTCAAAACTCTAAAATGTGGACTGTGTCCACAGGTCAGATTCTTGCAGAAGGGGTTTTTTCATTCTGTATCACATATATTATACACAAATTGGCTTTTGCATCAGGGCTCAGGTTATTTCCCATCTTTTTATGGTATTTACTAAACGATGTTAAGGATATAGTCAGAGGCCCAATTAGCCTATGAAATGTAAGTGTAAAGTAATTCCTTTTACTTTATTTTCTGGACATCAAACACTACACTAGTTTATAAAAACAATAACCTCTTGGGGTATTATGAGGTGGCCTGACAACTCCCAGAGGACAGCTACAAGTGGAAAGAGGCAACGTGAAACAATGTTGGACAACGTGAAACAATGGAATTTTTGCATGCCCTTGGCATCTCTGCCTTGCAAACTACTGAGCACCATCAACTATAATAGTGAAGCAAATCACTTAGGTATAATATAGCAACTACTGCTGAGGAGAAAACACCTCCTCTCTGCATTCCTGCACATGGAAGAACTTCTCCTTAGCTTCCTGGCAGACCAAGGTGCAGCAGAGCTAGGTAGACTATCTAAGGATAGCAAAGCAACAAGGGACAGGCTCCTACCACTGAATTCAGCACCAGAGAAATCCTTATGACTTGGTATGAGAAACCCACAGTGGAATCATGAAAATTATCCTGCTGTCTGGATTTGTATATGAAAGAGAAACTTATTCATATACTCTTTTTTTCTTTAAGTAGTTATTTGTAACCTTTATATCTGAATAGTCTACTATTGGCTTGGGATTTAAACAGTGGATTCCCAGACCCTTTTCAGTTTGTAAATTATCTCACTGGACAGGGTCCAAAAATTGACTTTTCCTGAGTTCAAGCCCAGTGCCTCGAAGAATGCTAGCTTGCTTTCTGGCAGGCATGCATGCATCTAGCTTAGCAATACAGTGCTTCCAGGGGTCACAGCTCTGGGACAGATCATACGAGTATAAAAACCCATGCTTTCTTTTTTTAAACAGAAGTCTTAGGCACTAGGGTGCAGGCTATTCTATTTAACAACTCATGATTCTCCCCTTTGTTAAGACTTGATATTTGTCAGCAAAGAATTCAAGAGCTGCTATGCTAGATGAAGAAAGCAAGGAGAAGCAAATCTTCTTAGATCAGCATAGCCTGCAATTGGTTAAAGAAGATCTCAGAAATCATGTTCTTCTAAAATTTTTGCTTTATTTTATCCAAACTTTATCTACTATTAGGTATGTATAAAGCAGTCTTGATAACAGGAACCAGCATCCAGGACACCCCTTTTCCAGATGAGTGTTCCTCCTTTAAATGACGAAGGGAGTTTTCTCTTGGTTATCTCTTTCTGTGTATCTCCCACATATTTAACAATTTGATGGCAGTTTCTCTGTGCCATCACTTCACTGTAGTCAGTAAATTTCTTAATAGATAGATAGACAGATAAATAGATACTGATAAAAAATGTTCGTATGAATCCAGGTCTTCTCTCTCCTTGATGAGCATAGATTATAGGCAGTAAAAGATGGCTTCACTGCCTCCTTAGAAGAGAGATCATTTAGTGCCAAAATACTTGTCATCTGAAAAGAGCAGATTTGTCAAGTAAGTTAGATTGGGGAATGCCTGGGCAACAAATGGATTGTAACACAAACATCTGTTTCCTTATCTCTGAAATGTTTCTGGGATTATGACAGATACCTGGGGAACTTTGAAGTAAGAAAACCTATCTGCTTATTGAACTTGACTGCTTCTAGGTTTAGGTGGTCTGTTGGCTGAAATAGGATTTTGTGGGTAAGAGTTTAGCTTTTATGAAGCTAAATTCAATGTAAGTATCATGTTAGATGTGTAATCTTTTTTCCTGGATTTCAACCATCCTGCTGGCTAGGAAGCTATTTGATCTAGTGATTTAATGGGTATCATAATATGTGAGAATTATCAGACCCTTTAAAGCAGAATAGGCAGGCCAAGTCCTTTCAATTCCATAGACAAATTCCTCTAATCTCCTGAAGCAATTTTACATTTACACTGATCTAACTAAGAGCAGACTTTTTCTCTCAATTAAGTAATTTCTTTTGACAAGCTTATTTATAAGATTTATTTGTTAAATGCAAGAAAAGAGCTAATCCCTATGTGGTAACGATGTAAGTAAATGGTAATAGTTTATGAGTTAAGACTATCAGAAAAGTATTAATATAATATGGTGAAAAAATTGTTCATGATTATCTGAAGTCAGTCTTAGCATACATTTTCATGGATCTGATGCATATATATGTCAGCAGATATAAACTGTCACTCCTGTGAGTTTGCTTTCAGTGATGCATCCCTGTTTATAGCCTTGAGATTCCCTGATATAGTAGTAAAACAACAATATGCACCCCTTAGATATTTTATTTGTGTCAAAATATTGTGCTCCTCTCTATGCAATAGGCTGACTGGATATTGTTCTAAAAACAATGCTATATATGTAGACGATTTGGAGACCAAAAATCAATGAGATTCTCTGCGAGTGAACTCATGACTTTTGACTGAAATAACTCTAGGTGACAGTCATGAGGAAAACTTCAAAAAAAACTAGTTGTTTAAATAGTTTAACTACTTAACTAGTCTAACTGATTGGATGCTCATAAAAGACCTTTTAGGATATCACGAACTAACTATAGCTAGAGCCAGGTGAGATGAACCTCAGACAAAACATCCAGTTCACACTCCACTGAAATCAAGAGACTTTTCCTTCACTTCAGTGGAAACTGACTGAAGTAGGGCTCCAAGAACTGTTGCTTTCTTCTCCAGACGATATAGAAGAGATGCACACTAGGGTGTCACTGAAGTCAGTGGCAAGACTGTGGCTGAGCTCAACAATCTGTGGATTCTGTCTGTCTGTTGCATTTTTCAAGTAAACAACTTGTACTGCCAATTAACAAGATCTGTGTAAATCAATAATAGCTTAAGACAAAGACTGTGCGAGAGCTACTAGATTTTTTTTTTTTATATGCATAGGTATGAAGTGAATGATGTACAAGGTTTACTGTGTTATTAGTGGAAATAGAATGTGACTTCAGGGAATTAGAAAGATATAAGCTTTGAAGTTTGACCTTCAAATGAGTAAATAGTTAAGCATGCTAATACCTAACATATGACATGCTTTCACCTAACGTTGGGACATTAGGACATCACCTAATGTATGACATCCACTGCATTTTCTGCTAATATAAATGCCATGATTATTCTATTCACATTAAAGAAGTCTTTCATTTGGTACCCTCTGTCATAAATCCTCTTATGTACCAGAATTTTGAAGACAATTGTGTTTAATCAACTATTTGATCATGAAGATTAGATAGTGTCAGCTGCTCTTTGACTTGTCAACAGAAGTTTGCTTCTACATTATTGCAAAGTATTCCTGCATTTTGAAATGACCAAAATTTCAAAAAATTTGCTTTTATGGGAAACATAATACACAAATAATAAACGACAAAAATAAAAAGAATAAATGGACAGCCATGAATATAAGGAGAAAACGTATAAGCGTGCATGTTTTTAGTGTGAAACTAAAATTAAGGCAGCTTAATAATGAAATACTAAAATAAAATCATAACATTACAGAATCATTGAGGTTGGGATGGGCCCCCAGAGATCATCTAGTTGCCCTCCTACTCTAAACGGGCCAGCTAGTGCAGCTTGCCTATAAGTGTAGAGTTTTGAATAACCAGTAGGGTTTTGAATACCTTCAAGGAAGGAGATTCCAAAGCTTCTCTGAGCAGGCTCTTCCGGTGTTTATTTACTCTCAGAATAAATAAATAAATATATTTTTTCTTATGTTTAAATGGAATTTCCTGGAATTTATGCCGATTGCCTCTCTACCTTTTACTGGGGACTGTTGACCTAATAGCTAAGGCTCTATCTATCTTCTTGCTTCCCCCCTTCAAATTATTTATACACACTTCTATGATCGCTGCCATTCCCAAGCCTTCTCTTCTCCATGCTGAACAGTCACATGTCTCTCAGCTTCTTGCGTGAGAGATATTGCAGCTGATTAATCATCTCTGTGATACTTTGCTGGAATCACTCCAGTAAACCCATGTCTGTGGAGGCCAACACCGAACCTATCTGGATATATTTCAGGTATGTCTCACTAGTGCTGAGAAAAGGGGAAAGATCACCTCTTGTGACCTGAAGGTGATGTTTTTCCTAAGTAGCAGCTACAGTTGTTGGACAGAATTCAGTACAATATGTGTCACATAATCTCAGATATTTGGCCTTCTAGGAATTTAGATGGAAAATGTTATTCTTGAATATCAAACAAATTTAGTTGTGGGACAATTACCTTGCCAATACTGAGACTTTCTTTGACTTATTCCAAATTTCATATGTTGGAGCGACTACTTGTAAATTCTTAAAATAACTGAACATTTTAGGAGCCTCCCACACTTAGCCTGACCTGAGGAGGGAGGTAGGAGATGGGAATTTGGGTTTTCAGAATGTAAATTCTGCTTAAGATTCATTTTGCACAAATGAATATTTACTAAAACCTGCTTGTTGGTCAGGAGCTCAGTGATATTGGCAGTCATCTAGCACAGAGACTTCTGAACTACATTTCTATTGTTATACAAGAGGCTGGCAGACAAAGCCAGTAATGGAAATGTTCATTACAGTATCATTAGTTCATTCTCTTTGGCATTTGGAAAATGGCACATGCTATTTTTATCTCTCTTTAAATTGGAAAGGAACTATTTTCCTTCCTACTAAAGCCTTGGGAATGTGATACTGTTTGCAAAAACATTATTTTATGAAAGGTTACAATATTTACCAACCTTTAAAATTTCAGTTAATGAATCCAGACATGTATTTTGAATGACAAATCTTGATTTATTCAGGCTTCTGGAAAATCCCAGACATGCCATTTTATTAATCATTTCTTAAATGTTTTTGCAGACCATTTCAAATGAAGACAGATTATGTCCTTTTTTTTTACCAAAGTGACAATGAAATATCACTATCTTTGCCCATTTTGTAACTTTGCCTGATTAAGTTGCCTGATTAACCTTTGAAATCTCTGAGGCTGAGCAGTGGCCAATGTACTTAAAATTTGTTTATGGAGTTCCAAGCCTAAAAACTCATTTATTCTGTAGGTCAAGTGTGTAATTATGCTATGATGGGACCATGGGGCGAACAGTAAAGTCTTTGTAGGTGAGGGACCGAGTGACTGAAATCCTAAAATTTAAAAGTTACAATATAACTTGACTTTTTTTTTTTTTTTTTTTCTCTAGCAACTATTGTATAACTTAGGTATTATAGCTGTCAGGTCCGTTATCGCTTTGT
The DNA here is from genome assembly GCA_032273925.1 of Rhynchotus rufescens. Classification (NCBI taxonomy): domain Eukaryota; kingdom Metazoa; phylum Chordata; class Aves; order Tinamiformes; family Tinamidae; genus Rhynchotus; species Rhynchotus rufescens. The sequence goes on along the minus strand of JAVCKT010098523.1, from coordinate 2,633 downwards.
ATAACAGTGTGGCTTTTCTCATGGTACTATGAAAATAAGTTTTACACGGTACAAAAGATGGATTTCTTCCTGAAGGACTGTACTGAAAACAAGGGGGTGAAATCGACCAGTCCAAGACAGACTTCGTTTGTGTTTTCTTAGTCAAATAAAAAAGTGTAAATAGCATTTTCAGGCCCTTCAAAAATAATTTGATAAGAAAAGCCTTAGGTGGTTTCTACTCTTATTTAATCAAATTTTCTGTTTTTTTTTTTTTTTTTTTTTTAAGAAGTATTAATAAAAAATGCAAACAGAAAAGTTCTGGAAATGCTGAAATAAATATTTTTGTCCATGTTTTAATCAACATTATTGGCTGAGTTTCATATGGATTTATTTATAGTTTTAATCAAGGTAAAATAGCATTTTTGGATTATTTATTATTCAGCTGAAGATATTGTCTCCGTTATTTTTAGCTTCATGGTTTTTTTGTCCTTTGAAGTTCTAAAGTCAAATCAGTAATGTACAAACTATCTGATATGACCAAAATACATGAGGACATAAGGTTCCCTAAGAATCTTCAGCAACAGGACAAATGACTCATAAAGTTTTTTGCAGCTTAGCACAGTCCCATATATAATCATGGGAAAGAGCCATTGGTCTGGAATTCAATATGTCTCTCTTGGGGTTTCTGCTGCTTCTTCACAGGACACCACAGTTTTATCTCAAAATCTTTCTATTTTATTTATTTATATTCATCTCCAATACACTCTGTGTTTTCTTTATAATCATAAGAATTTCAAATGAGAAAGTTTAGCTTGATGGGGCAAATTTCACCTGCTTAAAGTCTGAGGAAGCAGACTGTGAAGCTGCAGATCTGCAATATGTACTGGGAACTTAGTTCAGCTCAGTGACAGTGAGCTTGGATATCTCTGCATTGTGTTCGGTAGCAGTCTGTTTTAACTTGAGAAATGTTATGTAGTAGGTGCACCCAGGAATTCAGAGCTTAGGTAGTTCCTTAAAAACCCCGCATAGCCTAAAACAAGCACAGTAGTCTTAAGTAAACCTGGATTGTTCTTCATTGCCATATATACTACCAGGTTCTGGATTTGTAAAGTTCATCTTCCCAACATTTCATTCCTGAAGAATTCAACTGTATAAAACAGAATTTATTTGGCTGGTTGGTAACTGTTCCTCTAGACAGCCATCTTGCCTTGACCTTAACATCTTTGTTAAGGTTATATTAGGCACAATCTTTGCTTACTTGTAGTCCAAGCTTAGTGACTCCACTGGGTTTCATATAATGTAACTCAGAATAGCTTTTGTTACACGTGATGGACAGGGAATAAAACACAAATATAATAGCAGTAATAGCTATTAGCAGTAATACCCCCCTATATAGAGGCAATAACTCCCGCTATGAGGAGTATGTTAGATTGTGAAGCCTATTCCTCTAATCTGTACAGTCCTACTCACATTACAATATATTCTTTATTGTATTTTCCCTTTAGATTTTTATCAGTGTTGGATGTATATTGTTCAGTCTCTTTTTATCCATAAGTGCCTCACCTGCTGTTACCTTTTTTATACCTTTCTTTTTGTTTATTTCCTCTAGCTTTATATATAGATATTCCTACATATCTCTTTGAGACAGATAAAAACTATGCAAGGGATATATGTTTTGGGTTGTTTGGGAAGAGTATAAAGAAAAGAGAAGGACTAATACTAACATAATCACTATTTTTGGCTTTTCATCAGAAGTAGTGTCTGCACTTAGTCAAAGCTGGGTTTCAAAAGGAACTGCCTGTCCAATGCTAAGAGGAAGGATAGGTTGTCTCTGTTCTTTCATAACACCTGGAGAATGTACACTGGGAAATACCCAAAATTGGTATCAAGGAAGTTCAAAATAAGATGTAAACTCATATTTCTTTGCTTTCCAGCTTTTGTTTCTTACGACAATATGAATTAGGAATATGTAATTTACAATTCATCCTACCAGTTGGACATTAACTTTTAAAATATTTCCTTCCTCTTCTTCCAGTGAATTGTCAAGGGATTTGAGAAATACACTGATTGTCAAAACTGATCAAATAAATGTTGCATTGTAATGTATCAATGCTGCAATGCCTAAAACTTCAGTCTTTGGCTCTGGAAGTAGAAGATACAATGCTGGCATCCACCGGGAGAAGGAATAGTTCTATATTCACAGCCTTTTGGAAGATTCGACCTTGTTTCCTGTTTGGCTTGTGAGAGCCGCATGACTACTTTTTAAGATAGATGTAGGGTTGCTAGTGTGTACTCTAGGCCAGCAAATTGGTCCCACTGAAAGGTGTTACTAGTCTAGCCTTTGTAAAAGGTACATCAAAAATTGCACAGCCCAGTAAGAGCAAGGAACTGAAGACTGATTGTCAGAGAGAGGCTAATGCTGGAATCCATTTGACTTATATCTGCCTTTTCTTTCCCATGTCTCCTCTGACTTTATAACTGAAATCTTTTCCTTCTATCTGAGAAATTTTTTGAATGATTTATTGGATTATGTGAAGCTATAAATCTTTTCTTAGAACTAAATGGAATGATAGTGTCTGTATAATAATTTACTTAAGTTTTGCTTGTCTACATCTGTGTCAATGGTGGATTGCAAAATGCTTTATTAACAGGCA
>JAVCKT010098522.1:0-10674 GCA_032273925.1 Rhynchotus rufescens | reverse complement strand
TATGGCATCTATCAAAACCCCCACTTGAATGCAAACAGAAGACCTTCAGAACTAGACCAATTCCATTACATTTCTCTTTTCTAGCTTTTTCAAGTTCTGGTTTGACTCTCCAAGTTGTATCCCTGCAAAACAGAAGTGTAAATTATTTTGTTTTCTTTCATAATTGGGTTTTTCTTCTGTTTAGCCTTACACTCTTGTTCTTATATTTCAGTGTCAGTTAACATGGCCATTTACTAGTAATTAAATCCTTTTTCTTTTAATGTTGTCCCTCCTTATCTCTTATTACCCAGGTTTTCTCTGTTGACTTTTCTCTTCATTTCCAGTTTGCAAACTACATTTAAATTATAGCATCTAAAGTTTGCAGCATCTGAAACAGGCCTGAAGAAAGTGAAAACATATGAAATATTCAGGCTTATTTTCATTATTCTGCTAATACCAGGCTCCTAAAGAAAAGTCTTCCAAATTTGAGCAAAATCGAGTCAAGGTTGTCTTGCAAAGTATTATTACAGCTAAAGGACTTGGAGCTGAAAACATGCGAGTAATATTGTCCTAATAGATACTATAAACTAATGAAAAGGATCATGGCATTATAAAAAAGGCAAATGATAACTTGTTTTTAATGAACAAAAATATCACCATTCAGTTCCTACCCAGATTTTCTTCGAAAGTTTTTGGCATAAGTATACCGTGGACAATATAGCAGAAAACACTTTTTCATGTAGTAACAAAGGTTTCAGTGCTTGTTTCCTATGTATTTAAACTTCAATGTAGCATCATCAGTCTAAGCAACTGAAGCAAGTCATGGATAGAATAATCAGTTTTAAATTAAAGAAGAAATTTAATTCATTTATTGCCAGCACTGTTAGATTTTATAAGTATTTTCATCTCATTGAAGATTTCAGAGTTCACATAATACCCCAAAATAAACATAGTGCTACCAAAACAGACTCTGAAAGCAATTCTAGTCTGAGCCTTAATCTACCTTCATCACCAGGGAAACCTTGTTGCCTTCAAGTTGTGCGTTGTCACGTGTATCACATGGGATGAAGCCTTCTTCTCATTTTATTTAGCATTTTGATTCTTTCTGACATGTTTTTCAAGTCAATCTTGGGCTATTTCTTTGTATTAGCTGAAGCCAGAGACACATATCCTGTGCTTTGTGTTGTACATTTTTATATTTCCAAATTCTGCAGCCTCTCAAATATTTATTCCTTTTGCCTCAGTAGCAGATTATCTTGCAGTCATAAAGAATTGAGGAGACCTTCTGCCTCTGTCTGCTAAAAGACAAAAGTCCTGTCAGACCTTGGAAGTGCTGAGTTCTTACCACTCAGGCAGCTCTTGGCTGAGAGTTACTTGCACTAAGGCAAATTTTACCTGAGAACTGAACAAAAAATGGATATGATTTCTGAGCTTAGCCTTAGCAAGGCAAGAAACATATCTTGGATGCCAACTAGATGTTATTTCCGTCATGTTAGAAAGAGAGAAGTACCATTTATCAGTGTGCTCACAATTACATCTACATTATTACAGTAAGAGCTTGATTTGATTGAAGAACAAGCAACAGTCTCAACTTTAAGGAAGAGTCAGCTTCAAAAGCTCCAGAAAATGATGTCACATTTGCACACTTTGTTACCAAAAAAAGATAGCTCGCTATTTTTCACTCATCTCTTGAAAATCGTGTTTTAGATGGAAAGGAAGACTGTAATTTAAACAGCAGAAATGAAGAGGTAAAGTCAAATATTAAGAAAACTTAAAATGTTTCAGATATCCATTTGTTATTTTGAAGTATTATTCAAAGTTTTTAATTACCATTAGCATGGATGATTAAACTAGACATGAAAAATAAATCATTTAAATTCTGGAGAAAAGATCCTATAACTCTCATATTATTCTCTCATCCAGCCTTTTGAAAACTCAGATTTACAGATAATAAATGTATTTAGACTTAATAAAATTCTCCTTCCTGTGTTTCAGCCAAGATCTCTTGCTAGAATTCTTTCCCCCATATAAGACCTATGATCAATATTAAAAAATTACAAATGCTTGTAATAAAGTTTTCACATCTGTATGTACAAGTAGCACACAGTTTGAAAGCTCCATAATCAATGTCATGTGAAACAGCTTCCAGAGGTTTACACACTGTCTAGGCTCAAAGTATAAGCAATAAAAAGATCCATAAAACTGTAAGTCATGCATTAAGAACATCTTAACAGTAAGGTATTGTCATTTCAATGTAATTTTATTTAGATATGTTATATGGTAAAGCTTTAGGTTATTTAAAATGATCTATACTTAGTTTTTAAGAAAAGGGCTTTGGTATACTGTCTCTAACATATGCCGTCTTTTCCAGATCAGGAGATTCTACATTCCTTCTCATTATAACCGTTTCCTTGGGGAGGGAAAATAAAAGAAAAAAAGTAATTAGGAACTCAGCCTTGCACACTTTACCCAGCTGAGGTACTATTGACGGCAGAAGCAATGGGAGAGCTCAGCCACTCAAGAAAAGCAAAAGACACAGGATCAGTCATTTTCTCTGAAATGCCCTTTCTCTACATTTTAAAGGAAATGTAATAAATGGCAACAGTAGATTGTCAAAAAAGCAGCTACCTCATATTGATAGGTCTCTACAACTATAGTTTATGATTTAACATTGCCTCGTTTTTTAGATCTTGTTTGTTGAACAGCTAGAAATTAGAACTGATAAAAAAGTTTGAAAATTAAGGAAATTAAACAAGTTATTTGGGGATGTGAATCAAAAGCCCTTTTGTACCAAGTACTTATTTTTCTTCTGCTTCCTAGAAAAGATCCTTGTACAAAATTACTGAATATACAAGCAGCTTGTAACATTTCAAACATTTCAAAGATCGCTTTTAATTTCAGTAAAAGAAGTCAAATGCAATGTTCGCTGTATGCCATATTGCCTCAGCTGACTCTGCATTGCCATTGTATGTAGAAAATCTCATCTCCCTTGCAGTACTGAAGTAAATCAAGAATTTTTCATTTAAGTATTTCCTTCCATGTAAAAGGTCTGTTTTCTTGGATACCAGTCTCTTAACAGGATATGTCTTCTTCTACTCATTTTTTATGTGGAAGAATCTTTAAATATAGGATGGATTGACTAGTTGGGACTAGTTGGGACTGACTAGTTGGGTGGGAGGAGAGACAGACAGAAATAACTACTTCTGAATATGCTTCTGTTCGAAAAACAAGGAGACATGCCCAAAGATTCCTACAGGGTAGATGGATGCCACATTACTTCATAATCAGTTGTTTGAGGATATCCCTTTCTCAGAAGTGCTTTTCAAAGTTGTAAAAAATCTCATCCTTAATATCAGAAAACAATTTCTAAAAGTTGAATATTTTTTGTAATATAAAATTATTATCCTAGTGCAAAATATCCAACCCAGACACCATTACAATAGCAGTATGACCTTGGAGGCTGGAGAAGCAATCAGTGCAGAAATCTTTAAACTGAGGCTTTGGGTTGAAGATGCACTTTTGAGGAGCAATCAAGGAGCTTTAGAGCTCTCTTAAATGGACATCTTTTGTTCTGCAGCACTAAGTGGCACCCACCTTGTACCACAGACCAGATGAGACCTAGCAGAGCACCCAGACTCCACAAATGAGAAGGCGGCAGCTGAAGTGTTTGAACTGAGAAGCTGTCATTAGCCCACTACAGCTTTATGCTTCTTGCAAAACAATACATTTGAGGAACATGCATTGTCACAGACAGATTGAAAGTAACTATCAGGGGACTTTTTGTTTTGCTTCTTACTCATGATAAATAAACACTAAAGTTAAGTACATACCCTTAGCTATGTGGCAGAATTCAGAAGGATAAAGGAAAAAAGATTGTACAGGGATTTATGCAATGAAATGAAATTCATGTCTGCTTCAGAGCTCCTTATCAGCTAAGCTGAACACAAACACTCTCTTATTCATTACACTTTCTCCACAGATTACCAGAACCTGAAGCATTCATCAGCACATGCAGGATTATGTGTATATGTGTGTGTGACTGTGTATGTGTACCTAGAATGAAAGCAGAAGAGTGTTAAAAGGGCGGAAGGGAAGTGTCAAGAATTTGGGATCTACTCATTCTGCTCATAGATTCTGAGCCTATTTATATGAAGTTTTTGAGCTCCAAAAAGAGAAAAAAAAAAAGGCAGACAAAAACACTTGCACCTGCCTGCTTGAAACACATCCTTCACTCCATGAAGGCTAATTAAGGACAGAGTCCTACAATAAGTATATCAATTAATGTCAAAAGATCCAGTTCTAGGTGACTGGCATGTTTCAACTTATATAATTACCTAAATACACACTTCAGAAGTCACTGTCATCCAAATTCAGCTTCACTATCTTGGAGCAAGTTCACATGACGGTGAGTAAACAAGTCTATTTTGAAAAGTTATTATCTGTCAGCTGAGGGACAGATAGGGAACTCACCATCTATATATTTCTGGACATCTGCAACTGGAGAAAAAAAAATCATGGAAAGAAAATAAGTGTATTTAAATAGCCTACATTGACTTCTGCCATAGTTAGGTTAAGTTCACCTCCACCATCAAAAGGGAGCTCCTTAGAACATGCTCACTGAGCACTTTCAATCTTGTCATCTCTTATAGCCTCTAATGTAAATCTGAACATCATGAAAGACTTTCTTGCAAGGTTTCTCAGTCAGCAACATCAACCATCAACCCTGCATCAATTTTAGTATATTTGGATTTTTTGCTCTTTTTCATCATTTTCAGATTTATGGTGTGCAAACACACACATGGAAATCATATTCTCTGCAAGAATATCTGTATGCTGAACTCTGATAAAGATTTGTTTTTTTTTTTTTTTTTTTTTTTTTTTGGTCATATTAAATTCATCCTTTACAGCATCTGTGGAATGTTTGTGAACTTAGTCTTCACATGGGGATCTGCTGGAAAAATAAACAGTGAGGTTTCCATGCAGAGATACCTTTTCCTCAGAAAATAACAATGTAAGATTATAGAAAAATTAAACCTGAAAGAAAATAAAGATACAGCACTTCTGAGGGCTATGCATATCTAGTATCTATTATTTAAAAACATGAAAGAGGCTCTGTGCATAATAATAAGGGACTTGAATTATGAAAATTGAGAGATCTGACTTCATGTCCCCATATACTTGCCCTATGCTCATACTTTTCTCTAAGCTTCAGCTTGTGACCACAGTCTGAGACAGGACACAGGACAAAGCACTCTGGTTGATCCTGTATGGCAGTTTTTATTCTCTTAGAAAACTGTTATCCAGTTTAGATGCTTAAATCCAAAAGGATTTCAAATAGGATTGAACTGCTTTCCCTTGGCTCACAGGGGGACATGATGCGAGGGGATTTGGGCTCTTCTTTTCTGTACTTGGCATCTCCTGAGGGCTCCCTGAGAAAGCTCCTATCACTGCTTCATGGAGGTAAACCTTCCTTGGTGTCCCCCTGCAGACAGATGCGAGTGAGTCATATCTAGGCTGAGCTCAGGAGACAAGTGAAACTCAAAGCCTGTAACTGAATCAATTTAATAAGTGTGGCAGAGCACTGTGTGAACAAAACCTTCCAGACTAGACTGGCTCACAGCCAGAGGCTGTGCAGGGTGGACGGAGGTGCCTGCAACCATCCTTTCAAAGACCACTGTCTCTATGGCTCCATGTGCCTTGGGACTTCAAAGCTCCTAAATTTTTATGTTGCAAAAGCAAAGCAGTAGTGACCTAAGGTGGTTCTGCCCCCAACGACCTAAGGAGCACAAGCACCTCTGGGCACCTTCCAGTACTCATAGATCTTCTCTGTTCAAATTTCTTGTGCTCCAACATCATATCTGATCTTAAGAAACTCCTACATTTATTTTACTTCTCTGTAACAGCCACATGGTGAAAATAAGTTTAAAATCTATGACCAAAGAATTTCAGTTTGCAGTGTGTTTTTTCCAGAATATCCCTCTTAATTCAGCCTGCTATTTTGATATGGGATATTCAGATTTACAAGGCAGTGTCTCCTAATTAAATTTAAACTGCTATTGAATGACTAGTACATTTCGAAGACACATCAGTCCTTATATTTTATAAGTAATACTGCAATTCCAATGTTACAAAAATATATTTTTTTCCAGCTATTTAAACTTAATTCATATGTAAACTCCTGAAATTGGTTTTCAGTTCTTTGGAGGAATAGGAAGCTTTGACTGTTCAATCTGTTTGTAACACCTTGAATTGTTGGCAATTAATTATATGGCATTCTCATAAGAAAAGGTCAATCACGAAGCACTTCATATGCAAACCAATAAATGTCACTTCTCTTATTTAAAAGTAAATTAAAAAAATAATAAGCATCAGACTCTTGCCTTCTGAAACAGATATTGAGGATCATGCAAAAAAGTGTACTGTAGCAATACTCTGCATAATGATCATCTTACTGTCAAGGAATATATCATGAAGAAATCAACGTGGAATGTACATTTATATATACTAAATTTATTACAACATTAATTCAAGATTTCTAGGTCATGTTTTCAGTAATTGGTGATAAAAGTGACACTAGCAATAGCAGTATCACTTATCAAGATGCATTAATGTCAGTTTGCTTCTATCACTGTCAACAGCTAAAATGTACAGTGATAATGTAGCACACATGCTATCCAACTCTCTGCCAACACCAAGTTAACTCACATCAAGTCCTTCTAGAAAACAGTTACCAATATGCTTTTCTACGGAAAAAGAACATTACCCAGATTATCTAAATTAAAAACATGATAAATAAATAAATAAGCCTTCAAGGACTGCAAACTAAGGCTTTGCCAATTTCAAATATTATAAAAAACTAGAAATTACATCAGTCAGACATTCAAATCATTTTTATGTTACAAAAAACCCTCAACTTCATGGTAACAAATACAGCACCTATTACTGTCATAAAATTCAAAGTGGCACTGTAGTAGCAATATTCGATTATGCACAAAAGAATCTTGAAATCATTTTCTAGGTTTGTCTCTATGAATTTTTTAAAAGTTAAGGAATTCCAGCAGAAGACACATTTCATTTTTGTGAATAAAGGAGATGGCACCTTTTGTATCATCATTCTAGCTTAACTCTCATTTCCAGCTATGACAGCTGTAATAATGTCCTTATAGCATTTTTTTTTATAAAAATAAAATTATCAATAGAGTATTGATAACATAGCTTTTCTGAACCCAAGATTCACCTTCAGAAAATACTGGTCTCTAAATTATTTGAATTTAAAAACTCTCTTTAACAAATTGGAAGTTTTCCTGGCTATCTCACATCTGCTTACAAGCTGCTACAGAGACCTATTGTGGTGGTGACGGACACCCATGTCGTGGTCACTGAACACCATGTTATTGTCTCAGAGGGAAGTGTATGGATGTACCAAAATCTGTGAATGAGCTGTAAAGTAGTAGAGAGGTGGAATATAAATGGTAGGATCAGCATTGCCTCTGAGATTTTTGGTAATGATTTAGTGAAGAGAGCACTTTAGAAAGCTCAAAGTACTTTAAATTCTTATGCAAGGTCTGATAGAGACCTATTGTTCTTGCTTTCTCTAATAAGAGTGAAAAAACAGAGTGGTCTTGGGCTGTGCTTGCTGGTGGGATTTCTCCCTGCTTGCACATTAAGCTTTAACTGTGAAATTATCCTAGTGGGGTCATCTAATAGAAACCTAGTCAAATCCTGAGCAATATCCTCCCAAATCATGAAAGAGAAGACTATCCCTTAAAAAAGCTGCATATCACTATTCTTATTACTATTATTCAATAATTGGCACTGATTGTAGCACGTACAGATATATATTATATCCTGCTCTTTGCCAGAGACTGCAGGACAAGCTTTTTGCTTTTTTCTTCTCTCTTTTTTCATGGATTTTCATGGATGACACATAAGTAAACCTTACAGAATGCTATGGGATTTGATGTTTTATCAATAACACTTTTAACAATGTTATTGCTTCTAGAAGCTGATGCTTTAAAGCGTTGAACTTGAACCAGTTTTCACGATACTTTCTCCAGGCTGTCCAAAATCAGGAGCACCGTGCCTCCTCATGGCAGCTGTAAGTGCCCCATGAGTATCATAGATGGTCAGAAGTAACGTATTAATTTGTCAGACTCTAATATGGCAGCTTAAGCAACCACTACAAAAACCACTTATTAAGCTTGTAGAAATTAATTACATCACTAATCTTTATACTAAGTGCCATCTAAGAGGGGGTTTTGCATTTATAATGATTAGCATAAGGTTAATCTCTGTCAGTCATCTGCAATTGTAATAAATCTACTGAGAGCCCTTGAGCTTAATGTATGCTATACTACAAAACCAATTACATTTCTCTGCCTATTATGGAAAAGAAGTTCTTCTGACCAGGCAGCCAAGTTCATTCCTGGTGATGTAAGATGCCAATGGTATAAAGGCAGCAGCCTCAGGATTCATCTGACCATTATCTCCAAATAGAATTAATTAAATGTTTATATATGTAAAAAATGTATTTATATATGTATGTTTGTATTTACCATACTTCATGAATACTAATTCTTTAAAATCATTTTCAGAAATTGTACTTCATCCATAAAATAAGTATCAAGACAACACAAAACTCACAATTAAACCAAATAACCACAAAACTAATAAATTCCTAAACTAAATATCAAATATGTGATAATGCATCTAGGTTACAGAGCAGAAATTCAGGACCCTATAAAACACTACAAGCCTTTTATTCCTTCCTTAAAGCTCTCCTGATATACCAGCAGTAGTAAGCAAAAAATAAATCTGATAGTAGTTTTATTAGAAGAATTAAAATGTTGATGGGATAGAATTTGTGAGAACTATAACCGTGTAATTGGACTCTGATTTCTAAGGCTTCCGAAAGGCACAAATAGCTAAAGCATCTAAGGAGAGGTTCATGAAAAAAGAGAACATTCATCCAAAGCAGGATAGACATACTACAACGGCATCAGCTGAGGGGAACAGGCACCACTCTGCTCGCCTGAGTGTGATTTCAGTGCTCCACGTCACAGAAACAACAGCTTCACAGCTGAGCAGGAAAATAATTTGGCTGGGTATCAGCAACATTTCCCATCAATAACACCTATCACTCTATGAATCTCTCAGGAGAGTTGTACAAATCCTGCACTAAAATAATCTAAACCCAGAGCACAGGGATAAATTTTTCAGTAACATAGGAAAACAGGTAAGAATCAAATAGGTGCTTTTTATATCTGACCTCCATGAATCTACAGTGAGGGCTATCACTTATTTCTTAAAACATTTTCCTTTATACCTCATTTCTAAATATCATCCAAAATCTTACTTAGCATACCATGCATAGCCTTCATAAACTACCTATACCTTGTTTGATTGCACAAGTATCGGTAACGTTAAAATATTCTTTCTATTGTGCCAAGAACAATCCTGGCAGTATAAAGATGGTTGTAGTGCTAAATATTGAGACAGATGTTGTGACAAAGGCAGTTGATTTTCTCTTAAAAACAGGCTTTAGGAGTTATTTCTTCCTGAAGAAACTTAAACTTGTATACACACCAGGAATCAGGCAAGATGCTGTTCTAAGGAGAGGTAGATTTTGCTCCCTCTCCTAGAGGAGCCACTTGATAGTCCATAAAATAATTTAGCATTTATGAAATATTCAGCAATTCCCCATCCTCTGACACATTTGCAGTAAGAGGCAAGATCTGGGTTTCAGAATGCGTCTTCAGGATGAATCTTAGCCCATCCTCATACACTTTATTCAAATGACTAGGTCTCTAACACCACGGAGGAATTCTCCCTCTGGTCTACTGAAAGGGGACAATAACTTCTCATTCCTCTTCGTGCTGAACAGAAATGGCCACCCAAAGCATTGCCTTTCTGTAAGGCAGGCTTACACCATATACCTGTGAGATCAGATCAAATACATCAAAATAAGTCGTAGTTTCTGCAGTCACAATGGGTCTGTGGTTTCACATCAGTTCCAAAATACTCAGGGCTATAAAACTAAATCATTGAAGCAAAAATTGACGTGATGATTGGAAATTTTTAATATGAAAAAGACCTGAACTTACCTCTGCTGAAAGCACTCCAGGGCTTGAGAGGGACTAAAAATTAATTTTTCCAGAATCTGGACTAAGATATTTAAATTCTATGTAAATCTTACTTTACATTTGAAAACTTTTCAGCTTGGATCCTGAGTAATAGAGAATTTCTTTCCTTCCTCTACAGTAATTCAACTCACAACTACGTGTCAGTAAAAGCCATTTACACTTTCTTCTTTCACCATTGCTAATTAAAGATCTGAAAACAAACAGGAAGACACTAGATTTATTTTAGAATAAATAGACTAAAAATAATCTGCCTGTACATTGTATCAAAGGAGGACTCTGATAAATTGCTGATATATTATGCTAAGGTTTATAATCTTGAGAATAGTTTTCTCATCTCAAAAAAAAAAAAAAAAAAAAAAAAATTATACCACAAAATAAATGCTGCTGGGTTTGTCCTGGTACAGCTGATCTCAATCCCCTGTGCAGAGGAAGGTCTGTGTCACTGAGCAGCAGAAAAGCTGTTCACCCAGACTAGGCTAATAAACAGCATTTAATTCCACTTGCATCTTCTTCACCTGTGCAAGTATGTCAGGAGATGGAGATCCTCCAAAGG
>JAVCKT010098521.1:0-10675 GCA_032273925.1 Rhynchotus rufescens | reverse complement strand
TGCACATAAAACATTAAAAGCAATATCTAAAGTGCCACCCTCCTCTTTTTTTTGTTTTTTAAATTTTAGGCACCTTAGGGACATTAAGAGCTTTGATTCAAATATAGAAATTGTCATTCCAGTAAAGGCAGTGCCTAAGATATGATGCTTCCACACCTCAGAGCTGCAATTTTCTCTATATAAAACCTCTAGAGCAAACTCTGTATTAACTATTGATATGGAAACACAGGAATTAATTATAGCATTAACTTCCGTCCCCATCATTAGAAAAGATATTAGATCTAATTTAGCACACAGTTATATGTCAATGTTATACTGACATCTTTATCTCTATTTATAGGCTCAAATAGGCTGCCTATCTGTACAACAACATACTTAAACCCTTTGAGACCCCTATACAAACTAGAAACCTTAAATTACCACAAATGTCATAACTACCATGTTTATGATTCACTTTAATTTGTTACAGCAACTTCACAAGTTTACCATAAGTATAAAAGCCAGCCTCTGTATCAGAGGGAAACATATATGGACAGGATTTACCTTATATGTGTAACTGCAACCTAGTTCAGGCTACTGGAATGTAGCTGAGAGAAAAAAATGACTGAAGAAGGAAATAATTAAGCATTCTAACCTTCACAGTTATTTTTAACTAGTTCGAAGTATTTAATTATGATAGAAAGTAAAAACAAAGAGAAGTGTTTTAGGTAGAAAGGTTCATCATGCAAAGAAGGGAGAAAGAGGGGAAAACACCACATTTTAAAAGACTATTTTTCTCATCATCTTCCTCCCCACCCCAAAGAAGCTAGAGATAAGAGTTCTTATAGAGATTTAGTAAAAATCGACAGTAATTGAGGAATGCATCCTGACTTTTTAGTTCAGGTAAAACAAAGAAAAAAAAAGAGATACATATGACTTTAAAAAAGAAAAAAAAAAAACAAACTTCACCTTTTCCACGTCTTCTGGAAGCACAAAGATATCCTGCAAGGATCGATTCACAGGAACAGCACTTATGTTCAAAGGTGAAGTAGAACCTGTGGGTATAACATGAGCCTTATTAATTACTTCATCTGCAGTTTCCAAAATGTGTGCAGGACAACTCCCAAAGAATAAGGCAAGTTTTCTTCTCCCAAACTGACCACAGCTGAAATTGGACAAAATGGTGAAAGGAAGAAGCAGAAGCATGAGAAACATGTGGCTTTTCTACCCTGACAACCTAAACAGAGGTATGAAATCTGCTAGAAGAAAAAAAAAGTACATATGTGAGCAGTGTCACTGCTCTTCCCAGGCCTGCTCTCTCCCATCTCCTAGACTCAAGGGGCATGACCTACCAGGGGAGCTCTCAGCAAGCTCCTAATGCCTGCAGGAGGATTCCCTGCATTTTGGGAATTTGTGGCTACAACATGGTGAGTTGGCGGAACAAGTTTCCCCATTTAAGAATATCTTACAGAAAAGCAGATAACATATCTGTTTTTCTGCAGGTTTAACCTATATCACAAGTAGCTTCCAATATGTAAGGGAACACAGTTACATTCTCCCTTTGCAGAAAACTGAAGGTATGAGATCAAACCCTCTGCTTTGTATTCCAATCACTCACAGCTGCAATGAATTTCATAGAAGACCAATTAACTTCTGTAACATACAATGCCAAAGCAATATCAAAAGAAAAGACTTTAGTATGTGGGCTAATGTTTACTTCTTTGCTTTTGCTAAGTCTTTACTAACAAATTTCTTCATCTAGAAGGTTGCTGGCGTGGGAGGGGGTCTGTGTTCATGTCTACAGTATAAAACGGACTCTACCTAACTGCTATCACCATGCAAGTCATTTACTGTTCTTACTGTTTAAAAAAAAAAAAATCAGAAGCTGAACTGCCACCTTCAAGAAAAAACAGAAGACACATACCACACTGATGAACTGACTTTTCAAAACACTTTTAATTAGCATAGAGTCACTAACCATTTAGGTTATTTTCATATCTATTTGATGACTCACTCATCTTACTGTATAAACAACATTTGGGGAAGATATAGATGCTGCTGCTAAATGTTAACAGCTCCATCTGAGCTTGCAATAAGAGTGATAAGTGCTTCTGTTCTTATCAGTTAAGAGGTAGAACTGGGGCTCTGAATATAAAAAGGCAGACAAAAGGAAAAATCAAACGATTCCTTTATCTTTAAAGGATCAGCCTCAGCAAAGCTGTAAGGCTACTACTAAACATCAACATACCCTTAGCATCTCACTTCCATCTTTTATTAAAAGGAATGTGAAGGGAACAACAACAAAAAAAACTGTTTTTGCACTTTTAAACAAAGTTTAGTTTTAACGTGAAAGCAAAGCTTTATACTGTATGACATTCGAGTGTCACATAGAACACAAGATAATGCAAGGATGAGGTACAGAGTTAGAGTTTTTTTTTCTCTCCCCTCTTTAAAAGCACAAAAGAAAAAAGAGAAGTCAGTTTAGATAAGAACAGAAGAAAGGCTAGAGCCAAAAAGTCTAGAGCAATGAGGATTCTGGAAGGAGAACTTCTCAGGGAATTTAACAGAAAGTAGATATTATTCAGTTTTCCTCATTTTTCTCTGACTGTGCTGTTTCTAAGCTGAAGTAATCTAGTCAGGGCAACCAAGAGATAGAAAAGATTGGATACAGACCCATACCAAGAAACTGTTCTTTATGAGCACTTTAAAACAGTTATTTACAGACAGCTTTTCCCAGAATCAAGTTTTACTTGACTCAATTGAATAATTACTACTCTAATTTACACTCCCTTTCTAGTAGTTTACTGAAAAGTGGAAGATACTGAACCAGCTCAAAGTTCCCCCCAAAATATCAAATTTGACAAGCTGTGGAAGAAACTCTACATTAAGATTGATATATTTCAGAAAGGTACTTCCAGCCCTTAAGTGTTAAAAGGAAAAACCTCAAAGTAGCAGAAGCAACTTGTATTAAAACCCCACCAAAATATATTTAAGTAATCATGAATGTCTTCCTGTACATCATCTCCTCACACATCTCCACATAGCCTCATTGATTTGTAATAAGTGTGAGAAACAAAAAGAGCCACCTCCTTTGAAAGAGTGGAATAGAAGCTCCATCAGGAGATAAACCAGCAATTTCCCACCCTCAACCTATGTTTAATTCTTCTTTAGCTTGCCATTTGCTTCTCCTGCCCTCTCTTGCACTAGAGATTTAAACGACTAAAAAGAACATTTAACAGTTGAATACAGAGTTCAAGTTGTACAGAAAATGAATTCAAGCCTGATACAGACAGAACACAACATTCAACAGGACCCCAGCTCCTATAAGGATTACTTTGGAGATAGTGAAAACAAGGACATGGCTTTCAGTCACCAGGCTACCTTTTGTCTTACTGCTGTGATCATCTTCCAGGAAAGGAAAAACACTGACCCAACAGAAACTTGGGACACATCCTATTGACGTCAGTAAATTGTGTCAACTTCTCTGTTCTTGTACATGCACCTCATGGTCCTTGCTGACATTTAGAGGCTTGGCTCAGTTTTTCAGGCTGATATACCTAGACCTGCATGGCTGGCTGAACACAACCCCAACCATGGGTTGAAGTTCACTTCTCCCCACATCTCTGCAGAGCACCTCAGGTCTATCATCCCTTTGGAAAAGGGAAAATAGTACTTGGTAGGAGCAAACAACCAGCCTTTACTGTACCTTTTGACCATAGCCTACCCAAGAAGACTGCTATTAAAAATCCTTGTTTTATTAAAGTTAAAAATAAAGCTATTTTATAATACTAATATTTTAACTGTCAAAATTAAAGATTGAGAATTAAAATTATTAGCTTTTTAATTAAGCTTTAATAAGCTATTAGGAAGCCCCTACTACAGGCCTGGAAACCTGCAATGGCATGGTCCTATCAGAGTCCACTGCACACTGAAGCACTAGATGTGCTTTGAGTGAAGAGCAAAGCAGTACCAGACCTTGGAAACAGAGCTTAACAGTGTTACTACTTAGCCCCAAATTACTATTAACCAGCTTCACCTCACTGAGGCAAAGGACACCATTGTTAGGTACAAAACACAAAAAGGTGCCTTCTGCTGCTCCAGCCCTGGGCTGAAAGCGAGGAAGGCCGGCATATCTTGCCAACAGACAGATGCCACTCCAAGGCCAGGGGAGGAGAACAGAAGCAAAAAGAGTTCGGTTGTACAAGCTGTTTCAGCCTTAACAAGGGATGTCAACCCAAAACCTGAATCAAGGGGTACCCTACTTCCAGCTTACATCAAACACCAGGAGATGTCTGAGGAACCAGTACACAGCAAAGAGCTAATACCAAGCTCTCGGTAACCTCCTTTCAGTGTAAGAATAGTTGCAAAGACAAGATATGTCAGTGACAGTCTCATCTGCTGGATGATTTGCACTGATGTCAGTTCACCAATTTTTACATTTTGGCACAGGGTATATATTTAAGCACTCCTGTGACTGTAGTCAAAAAAAAAAAAAAAAAAACACACACACACACACGCACACACTTCAGGTTCCTCTTTCGCTCACACTTCTGACTTCATTTTGTGATTTTTCTCTTACGTGCAACAATTGCCATTCCCATCAACAGGGTCAACTTCAGTAACAGTAGTGCACCCATTCCTAGGATACAAGTTTTAAAACAAAAGATGGGTCTGCCAATATAAAAGTTACCTGGTTGATCTGAAGGTTCTGGCTGGGAAAACCCACATGGAAAATTACAGTTGCCACTGTTGACAGCTGCAGTCTCCAAAGCACCATGATACTTTAATGAGTCCACTGACTTAGTAACTGTTGAATCTGGGAGAAAACTTGTAAAAGCCAAGTCACGTTCTGAGTA
This sequence comes from Rhynchotus rufescens, assembly GCA_032273925.1. Classification (NCBI taxonomy): domain Eukaryota; kingdom Metazoa; phylum Chordata; class Aves; order Tinamiformes; family Tinamidae; genus Rhynchotus; species Rhynchotus rufescens. Next base: position 5,840 of record JAVCKT010098521.1, on the reverse strand, counting down.
ACTGAAAGAGTTTTGCAGTTCCTTTTCAGTATGCACAACAGCCGATGTGACAGTGTTTCCCGTTAATGTCACTTGGGTAAAACAGTCCCTCTTCAGAGGGGATATTTCTGAAAGAGCAAAACCATTCAAGGAGGAACTAGTGGGATCCTTGCCAGAATAACGTGGGCAAAATAAAGAATCCACAGGGTGTTTAGAAGAGTCAGGCTGCGTGTTGTCCCAGCATGCCCGATGCCTTGTAAATCTGATATCCGTTTGCGTATAAGCAGCACTGCAACGTGTGGAGTCACAATCACTGTCATCATTGTTATCCTCATCACTGCTGTCCTCCCAGCGCTCCACGTCACTGTCCGAGTGTTCAGCTCTCTGCATTGTGGTCTGCTCCGACAGCAAGGAAGGCTTCAGACCAGATGCATTTAAAACAGACAAGAGAAGGTCTTTGATGGCTTCAGCACTATCTAGGTAAGATCCAAAGCTTCCCGCATGTCCAATCACTGCTGGCCTTGAGTACTCATCTGTTCAAAAGGAACAAAAAAAATCCATTTAGAAAGAAAAAGTTGATCTACAATACAAATAAAATGATATTTCCACTTTTGACGTGGATGGAAGCAGGAATTGCTGAATACAAGCAGCACTCCATCCTACTTCTACCAAGCAGATCTTACTTTTCATAATCAGGAAGCAATTCTGCTGTTGATCGGTCATAGGTGATAAATCAACAGTAAAGTAGGTTGCTTCTAGCCAGACACATACAATTAGTTAAGATTTTAATGGTGGCTGATTGTTAGTGTGCTCAAAAACATCATTGTTCTATAAAATTGGACGAGGTACAATGTAAATAACTATTAGAGCCGTGCTGTTTACCATTTTCATGTTTTGGTTCTATTGCCAATAAGAGATAAGGTCATGCAGACACACACTCCCCCGCTACACACAACACACACATTTCATTCCTGTTTGCCTGCTCCATAACCCTTCTGTCAAGTCACAAGCTGCTGAACAGAGTCTGGGCTTTTATCAGTAAACATGAAGTTAAGAAGTTCTCCAGAAAAGGTTTGTTCGGATTACATTGGTATTTCACTTATCCCCTGGAACTACTATAGTTCTGCAACATCTACAGCCCACAACAATGATTTCTGGAAGATTATCTCCTGGAAGATAATGCTTCACAACAGATCAGTGTGTACACACAAGCTGTAAATCTGTATGACAAGCTGTAAAACTGTATGACAAAGGCACTGTTAGTGTTCAATTGAATTTGTGAACTACAAAATTAACTAAAATTAAAATTAACAAAGAAAGCCTTTAAAAAGTTTGAGGCTCAAAGTCATTTGAGCCTTAGACATTTTTGGTTTTAATCCTAAACCAGAGGTAGAATAAGTTTTAGGAAGACAGGGAGAATTAGAAGAGCAGGAAGAAAAATAAAAGCACACATGGGAAAACAAAAGAGGTCACGTGCTTACAGGTCTCAGTCAGATACTTCCTTCTCATGTGGGAAAGACCAAAGAAACCTTTGGTTCATTAGTCAAAGGGGTGGCAACACTGGCCTAATCCACAAAGAAGTCAGAGCAAGTTCATTAAAAGCCTCACGAACAACAGAAGCACTACCTGCCACGGTCCTAGTAACTTACTGAAAAACTGGAGTTCAATAAAGGAAAGATTTCTTGTAATGACAATAACAGAGGTTTTATGTAAGTGTATACACAAGTGGCTACTGAAGAATAAATAAGTCCTGTACCATCTAAAAGTCTCACAGGAACTGGCATCATCCAAGCAACAAAGTTAGAGTAAATGTTCATTTCCCCTTTCAAATAAGTAACTATCACCTACACCACGACAAAGAGATCAACTGTCTCCTTCCAACAAGATAAGTTGATTGAAAAATTCTAAGAATAGATACAAACAAGATGATTCACTTCCAGGGCAAATGATCAATTACCTAAGATCAAAGAATGGTGAGCCTCCCTGCTTGAACAAGTAGGTCTTGCAGAGAGACTTTACCCAGAAGTTGCTTACCTTGGACTTAAAAAAATAAACCTCCCCACAAGCCACTCACTTGTCAGTGTGCACTCAAACGACTTGATAGATAAGAGTTTATTAAGGAAGGGATCCAAACTAAAACCTTTGGGAGAAGCAAGTCCACAAAGAGCACTTCACATCAGGAAAAAGCAGGGGAAAAAAAAGCAACCATTTAGAACACCACATAGGAGCTATGGTATAAGAGTTGCAAGCAATAATCTCCAGAGTAAAGCCAAGTCAAAGTGAGCCAAACAGCTCATTTGTGATGGTGACCAGGACCAGCCACTTGCCACTGCTTGGGATGAAACTCTAACAGGGATGCAGAAGCAACCACAGAACTGCACTTCTGCTTGGCTAGTCATTGTCAAATGCACTCTGCACTATACACACCCCACCAGCAGGGCCGGCCACCACAGGGCAAGAGCTGGAGTGAGAGAGTTAGGGATATCTGATTTTTCAACTGCCTCTTTCCACCCTGCCCCAAAAATGACATTTCTCTCTAGGAGTTGCAGAAAAACATTTTCTTTTTCAGTCACAATATTTAATCTTGCTGGCTTTAGCACCTGTTCTCTCCTGCTTTCCCATTGCAAAGGCCAATCCAAGAGCTCCTTTGCTTCTTCCCATGCTTCAGTTCAATTATGCAACTGATATTCACATGAGTAGTTCTAGTAGTTCAAAATCCAAGAATGAGTTCTTGCATCAAGTAAGCAGCTAAATAACCTCCCAGTAATCATTGGGACAGTTCAAGTATTTTACTCAAGCATTCAAAACACAGGTTTAAATAACACAGTCAAATTACCCTTGGAAATCCAGCAAATTGTACTCTCAAACTCTACAACATACTTTGCTATGACATCTTAAAGCCAATAAATAAGGCTTCCTCTCCAACCAGAAATACTTAAAAGATTTTACCAACAGCTTTTGCTAGTGCCACTAGCAGCAATAAAGGTCTCTAGAGATATTTTAGAATAAGATTCCATACCTGATAGAACTGAGATTTGAGGCGTTGGAGCAAGACAGCTAATCCGTGCTGGAGTATCCACTGAGGGATTTGATGAATACACCGTTTCTGTAAGAGTTTCCTTACAGCTTTCACAATTTATCTAGAACAAGAACACGCAGGCAGTCAATTTGGTTATATGACAACAATATGAGGATACCTCCAGTCTCACATGCCCTGTCAAGGGGTGCAGAAGAAAACTGTTAGCAGTCGACTGACAGTCAAAGCCTGTCAGTGCCAGGATTTCCCTAAATGCCTATCTGGAAAGGTTTTCTAAGAGCATTATTATACAAAGAGCTTTAGCATCTTAATGTTGCACATTGCGTTTCACTCAAAGGCAGGTGATCAAAAAGAGCACTTTGGGCCTCAAGCTGACTATTGGTTCTAGCTCTGAATATTTAGTTAACAAAGTTAACCACAACCACAAAGTTAAGACAAGCTAGACTATCATCACCAATTAGTTACAGAGACAATCATTCCATTTTATTTATGTTTTAGAAGCATGTTTTCTTAGAACAGAGATTACAAATCCCTACTCAGTATATGCTCAACTCCCCTACCACAGTAATTGGTAGATGTAAAGTAAATTGTTCAGTCTTCTGCACAGTGGAGCGCTGGACTCAGAAGTTGACATATTTGCCAAAATATTCAGTGAATTGGAACAGCATTCAAGAAACTCCCAATCTGTACACAGAATGCCTGTTTAGACACATAAACTCTAAAGTAAACATAAATAAAGCACTGACTCCACAACCATCCACGTGCTGTCCAAATCCACAGCAGCAGCGCCTGAGATTCAGCATGACGACAAAGCCATGCCGGTCTAGTTTGATGTACCATAATGCCTGGGTTTTGTGTGGGCAATAAGCTTAACTCAGCATTAAGGGAGATGTGACACAAATACATAAAAGTCTGTCATGCACACAGCTTGCCAGTATAAGTCAACTAAGTTTGGGACACATTCAGACTGACTCTGGGGGTTTACACCAGATCAGCACTTTGCTTTGTGTGGTCATGACACTGCTCATTCAGTATTTATGGCTCTGGAGCCGAGTTTATTGCTTTGTTCAAGCAGCGCAAGCTGAATCAGGGCAAGCAGTTTGTCTTAGATACCAAAGAGCTAATTCCAATAAGGAAGTTAGATACACCCAGACAAGCACATAACAGCTGCTAGATCCCATGCAAGGGTTATGCTTTTGTCTCCCACTCCCTTTCCATGCAGCCGCAGAGCACACTGCAGAAGCAAAGGGAAGCTCTTCCCACCCATCCAGCATCCTCTCTTCACCTTTGCCTCTGGCCCCTGAGAAAACTAAGTTACTGAGAGATCCAACCCTGCCCCAATTACCTCCAGGCTCACGGAAAGCAGAAGTTTCCAAAGCAACACCTTACAAAGAATTTTAACTCAAGGTCCCTTCCAACCTTGACTATTCTGTGATTCTGTGAATAGTGTTTCAGAACAAGAAGTAGAGTCAGTATTTGGTGTTTAATTATATCCAAGCTTAGAAGAGTACCACTGATGTGGTACCATTCCCCTCCCAACACACACACTCTTACTGTGAATGTACTGCTAGAAAAAGCTTTGTTCAGGCAAACTTTATTACATGCAAACTACATAGCGTTAAGATCATCTTGTGAAATGGTTCTTACAGCAACTCAATTATTTAGCAGTTCACTTGATAAGAACTTACTTCAGGCAGCCATCACTTAAAAAAAAAAAAAAAATCAGTTAACTAACTCCACTCTCAGTACCATATTTGCCCCACACCACACTGAATGCAGATACTCTATTAGTAAGCACAAGCATATTTTAAAATAGTAGCTTTTTTTAATTCTTCCATCTCTTAGATCATCATAAGCAACTAGCAGTCTGAGAACCTTGATAGATATCCACTTACTTTAAAACTACTACCAAAGAACACCAGTGATAACTAACTCTTGAACTTTTTTTTCCAAGTTATAAGTGTTGAAGAATCAGAATATAAATGCATTAAGTATTGTAAAGCCAGCACAATGTATGCACCAATGTATGTACCACGTACAGCCCAATTAATAAAAAAAGCCAAACAGTTTCATAACACAAGTTAGTCCTCTTTAGCTTTGGAATTGCATTATTGCAATTTGGAATTGCATTATTGCATTTCATCACAGACACAGCCAATTAAAAGGGGTTGGTTTTATTTTGGGGGGGGGAGGGGGGGGTAGGGAGGCAGAAGGGGAGAAGATATCCCCAGTTATCAAAAGACTGGAAGGGGTCATTTTTTAGATTATGCCCAATAATCTTTTAGCTTTACCTTTCTGGAGCTGGTGTGCTCAAAGACTTCTCCATGGGCATAGCTAGCTATAGCTACTGCCTGGACAGACATGATGGGAAAACATTCATCTTCTTTCATGCGCTACTTGGAAGCAACTGAGGAAAAAAAAAATAAAAAAAAAAAAATCACAATAAGGACCAAATTTACCACGGTTTTCCAGGCGTTTCACAGCGCCAAATAAAAGGCTACACTAGAGTATTTTGGGCAGTTCCTCACCCCCTCACAGGCTGAGGGCAGCGCAGGGGGCAGCAGAAAGGAGAAGCAGGTCTGCACAGGGAGCCCCAGCACAGAGCGCCCCAGAGCCCGCAAAAACCCAGCGAAACCGTCCCTACCACAGCCAGCACTGGTGTTTACACGCACACAGGAAAGGCAGAGAGGACTGGGGCACAGAAGAGAACCTCGTACTTCCCCGGTGGTGTTTTACGGGGTGGGTGGTTGGGGTGGAGGAAGGAAGGAAGGAGAAAACAAAAAAAAAAAACCCAACCTGCTCGCGCGCCTCACACGAGATAGAG
>JAVCKT010098520.1:0-10009 GCA_032273925.1 Rhynchotus rufescens | reverse complement strand
GCAAACCTACCTGATTGTGAGTAGGAACATCTGATATTGTGGTAAACATTAACATATTATGGGGTATATTCTGATTTCACTCAGATTTGTTTTGAAATAACAGAGTTCAGTAGTCTTCACAAGAATGTATGCTAGTGAACTATCTTCACCTGGTGTAAATAAGAGCTCTATCTGACTAGAGAGCTGCTCCCTTTTAATAAATGAATTTGTTCTATTTTTCCCTACTTTTAGGGTTGCTTTGCTTTCTCTGTGCATGTTTGGCTGACTTTAGACACACACACATACACATACATCTATAGTACAGTTTATTGATATGTCTGAATAATCAGTTAAATAATAAGACTTCTGATTTTTTTTTGAATTAACATTTTGTTGCTGCTGCTATTACATGTGTGGGTCCAATGCACACACAGATATCGTTACAAGTCTGGCTTCATTAAATTAAGACCAGAATAGAAAGCTAGATCTGTGAAGTCTTGTCTTACCAAAGGGATCTAATGATAGATATATCAAGTGTTTTGGCCAAGTGTTTTAAAGCAAATGCAAATTCCTAAAAATTGACTGCAAAATATAAATAAACTCCAATTCTCTGCTGGAATCAGGAGAACTATTCATCTGAATAAAATTTAGAAGACCTTTTTAGAAAGATTTTTAATCTTCCACATAAATAGTATGTACTTCTAATAAAAAAGGCTATAGAGCATCCAGAAGGTTACTGTATAAGAATATAAAGGCTTTTCAATATAAACAACTCAATTATCAAGGCTTCCAAATCTTAGAGTAAGCGTAGTTTTGAGTTGCAGGTTTCAAAAGATAGAAACATATAGATTTTTATTTATTGAATATCATATGGACATTTTCAGTAATCTACACTGGGCAACAAAGCAAATAGATTAAGTTTACTGACATCAAAATTTTGCTGTAGTAGCAGTCATGTTCATTGTCATTTTACTATAATTGTTTTCTTAGTACCCTAAAGCTTAAAAAAAAAAAGAAAGACACAAAGCCTTATTTAAAAAATATTAGGACATATGCCAAAGTGGCCTACCTTGGAGCATGGGACATGTGACCCCTGGCATCTGTGTCAATATGGCATACATATGTAGCAATATGTTGTTAGATACCACAAATAACATTTATTCTAATTATATCTTACAAAACTCTGGAAGAATGAGTAGGGAATGCTCTCAAGACATTGCTTAATCATGTCAGATTGTATCTTGAGTGAGAATTCTTCTCTCTGCAGCCAGTGGATGGGAATGACTCATAATGCAGACTGATGAAATTCTGACATAATACATAAGGAAAAAAAAATGTTATGCTTCTTTCCTTTACAGAGATTGAAAACTTGATTGAAAATACAGAGACAGGCCTTTCTTCTTAAATAGTAGATGAGAAACACACAGCTAAATCCCTATGCAATTCTTTGAAAATGTACCCCATGTTGATAAGCTTTCATAGCTCAACTTCTAAAGAGGCTAAACCTCATTCAGGGACCCAAATTATCAATTTTCCTTGTTTGGGGAGCTTGAACAATTCAGGGAGATAAACATACTTCTGACCCATTGCCTAGTGATGCCTATTTTAAAAATATGTCCTCTGTGGAAGTCACTGCAAAACAAAACGTTATGACTCTTCAGTGGTGTGTGGCTGTGGAATGGAATTAGGCTGGCCCTGAAAGATATTTTGAGATCTGTGCTCTAAGCTTCCAGAGCACAAGCTCGCCTCATTGAAATAAAGTTAATCCCTGGAAAAAATGAAAACAGTCAACGGAACTAAAGCTGCAAATATGAATGATCATGAACACGTGAGGCTACTGAGAGAATATTGTCTCTGTTGGAGGACTTAGCCAAGCCAATGTACTATAATCCTTTGAATGACTGTCCTTTTTAAGGAAAAATGCTCCAAATGCCCCTTGGGATATATTCTAAACTTCAAACCTTTATTTTGTATTCTTATTTTTATAATGAACAAGTAGGAGTCTGCTTTTTTAAATTCTTTTTCATAATGAAAGAAAGGCAAATAGTTCTGGTGGATTAGACTTGATTCCCAGGAAAGATATTGAGGTTTTGGCTCTGTTTCCTTGACCACCTTAAACTGAATTGTTTTTATCAATGCTGTCTAAATAATTTGCTCAAGCGTATCACAGTATTTCATGTATTCTTATACGTACAATACGCTTGGTAACCAATATGATCTGCCAGACGTTTAGACGTTATTGTTCATTATGTTTTGATTATCTAGGTCTCTGTTTGAAAATCATTTAGTTATTTTTTCTCTTAACTCTTTGTGGTATTGCCACAGAGAAGTGTACTACAGAGAAGTGTTATAGCCTAGAAGACAAAATTTAACAATTTAAATCAAAAATAACCCTCTCTACAATTAAATAAAACTTCATACACTACATTTCTTCTGGTATTAAATTAAAATATTTTGTGTAAATACATCAAAATTTTATCTTATTCAGAATGAAGTAAGGAATTTTGATGCTCCGATGCTGAAGTGATAGTCAAGAGAGACTCTGGCTGGCTAAGAAGAAAAGTGAAATGGAGTATAGATTATTCTACCCTCTATTTTTAGGAATTGATTTTGATCAGATTACTTGGGGAGAGTAGTAAAAGATGGCTTTTAGTGGGATAAACAAATAAATATGTTTGGCAACTGTGAAACTATCCATTAATCAGACTGGGAGAGGTTCCATGAGGGAAGTGTTTCTTTGACATTCGCATGCAGCTCTTGCTTGCTCAAATTGAAAGGACCGTACATCTAGCTGGCTACAACATGGCACAATGTTTTTATTCCTCTGCCTCCCTCAGCCAAGTCCTCCACCGCTCATCTATTCTGTGTCTGACTCTGCCCTCATGATAGAAATCTGAGTAGAGTTTCCATTGACTGTTTGGAAACTTTTTGTAGAAATGTGGCTGCTGTCCAGGTATCTTTTCTTGTCTCATCTTGTACTTCTTTGTAGGCCTTTTGATCTCATTCATGTATCTGTCACTTTTTTTGTTTTACTTGTTGTCCTGAAAATACTTTTGTTTTTAGGTCCCTACAGCGCTTCCATCTGGTAGAGAGATAATCTGCCTGTGTGTCCAGTTCAAGGCACTCACCTGGGCAAATGGGCTGGCAACTCCAAGCTTATCCATCAAACCAAAGGATAATGTTCTATAACTGAGAAGTCTTTTTGTCTCTCAGATTTAAGAATATATTTTATGGTCAGCTTTGAGCACATTATGGGCAGAGTGTTTTACTCAAATGAGTTTTATTCAAAGAACTCTGACAATATATCCTGCATGCATGCTAAACAACCTGGCTTCTCGTAATGCAATACAGTAAAACTTTAAAATGTTTAATTAATTGGTAGGTGGCAAGAAGGTTACTGAAGACTTTTATTTTAATTTTTATTTTTTACCTAAAAATAGATCTTGTAGGTTGAGCTACTATGATTAAGAACTAATGCAAATTCTAAAGAATCAATAACATTACTAGGAACAGAACTGAATAAGGTATTATTTATTATAAGGTATCTTATTTACCAATGCCAATTGGTAAATACTTACCAATTATATTGACAATATAATATACTAGATTGCACAGTATTTTTTTCATAATATGATATACCAGTGCAGTACAGGATGGGTCTAGCACTATATTCAGTATAATTGAGTTATGACAAAACAGAGAGTATACACAGTTTCAGAAATCTTCATTGTTCTTCTGGACTGCCTCCTAACTGTATACATGCTTGGTGCTAGTAAAATAGTCCCGGTAGAAAATGGAGACATAAAGATCACTCAGTGTTTTATCAGTTTCACTTTTGTGGTGGTTGTTGTTTTTTTACAATGAACTGTGAACTGAGACAATAAAACTGTCCCCAGTCCGCATATGGAAAAAATGAGGATAAAGGAGAGGTCCTTGCCTGCTGTTTTGGACCCTGCTCCCTTTTGTAAACCGTCACAAGAAAGGGCACAGCAATAACATTGTCCTTTCCAGAATTTGGATTAAACAATGCTGTTGGCACAGATTCTAGTACTGTACTTCACCTTCATGTCACCAGAACACTGGCCACAAATCAACACATTAGTGTTGACATACTCCTGAATGTTTTTTTTTTTTTCTTGAGTCAGCACTGTGCATTTGCACAAGCATTTCTACTACAGGGTCTCTCAATCTAAAGACACACATTCACACAGACCTGCAGTCTAGAGGTGACTAACACTTTCCAGATCTTTAATTTCAGCTGCAAACTTCACTGAAATGTTGCCTTTCAACTGCAAACAAACACAAACCCACAAACCAGTAGTCTATTTTCCCATCTGTTCTAGGCTAGTAGAGATTCATTGAATATCTTCAATGCTTAGCAAGAAAAAAAGACCAGAGTAGTATTTCTTCCCCAAAATCCTTTCTTTTTTTTTTTCTTTTGCAAGAACTCTCTGTTTTTTATATTGTTTTGGCTTTTTATATGACACACAAAAAAATCTCATACGAAGTGTATATAGTGCCTCAGCTAGGTGAAGGCACAAAAAAATGTATCACTAAGCTAAATGATGAGTATACATAGGTGCCAAACTGTTTCAAAGACTCCCTGTTCAGATCTCCTGGCTGTTTTTCAGTCCTTTCATTACAGACAAAGGATACACTCACAAAATTCCTCACATACTGCTTGCGACTTTTAAAGATAAACTAGGAATTGATCTTTTTGTTCTATCAGAAACCTGCAAACTCCATTTAATGCTATCAGTAATCAAGACTATGTGAAATACATAAGAAAAGGCAGAGAAAAAGCAAAAAGCCAAGAAAATAATAATATTATGAATGCTGAATATGCTGAATAATGCAGACACCAGCATAAACTCTTCAATCTGCATGTCTCAGGATATATAACTTTTAATTATTGTTACATCTTCTGTAGACTTGTTTCTCTTAAGCTTTATGAAAGACTTTGTAAGGATAAGGGAGCCATTGGAGTATGGTAGTTAAAGAAATCATGCATCATTTGGGAAGGGAGACAATAAAACATAATAATGGTGGTGTTGGGGCAGACTGAATGACTAGTGCAGAGAGGTCATCAGAAGACCTTTAAAGAAAGGACTCGAACACTTTCAAGCTGTAGTATAAATCCACTTATGCATTTAATATTGAATGGTAAGTCTTGCATCAGTTCAGTACATGTCATTGCCTTTGAATTACTAATAGCTTGGTACGACTATTTATCTACAAAATCTGGCCTCATACATACTTATCATTATAAAATATTTCACTGTGCATTTGAGTCATGGGAAGAATGTATTAGGGGACAATATGAAAGATATATGTGTAATATTTTTGGACTAAGTTATTCCAAGCATACTGTCTTAGTGGGAATAAAAAAAATAATTCTCAGCAAATATTATCAACCTAAGAGACATTATAGATCAGACACTGTCCATAAACCTGCCTGGCTAGGATATATCTCCCTGAGAAGAGCCCAACACAGAACCTATTTTCCACAGAGATTTTCCCACCTCTAGAGTGGAGTAGAGTTCAGGATTCCCATCTGCTCCAGTGAATAATCACTTTGCATCTCCCCATGGGATCAACACCTGTGAGCAAGGTGAATTCACTAGAGAAAAGCTGCCAACCTGTGATATGGCGAAAACAACAGCATACATTGTATAGCTAGACCATAAGCATAAGACTGCAATAAAATGCAGTATCTGCATCAATCTGTCATCTAAAGGATGCAGCTGGAAATGTCTGTATCTTGTCCCTCTGTGCAAAACTGCTAACTCTGTGTTATCAGTGAATTCAGAGCCAAAACTTACAGTGCCAGCAAGTATCAGCAGAGTCTATGGGAAATACATGTAGGTAGGTATTCTTTTATGGGATTTCTGTTTATTTTAAGTGTCACACCCAGTTCCACATTGAACATCAGCCATTTCTGTCATTTTCTTTATTCTCTTCCAGTTGTTCATTAGACTTTATTTATTTTCAGCTTATATTCAGTTCAGTGCTTTAGATAAACTTGTTTTTGCTTAATGCATTTTAGAGAATGAATAGACTCTGGCTGCTAATACACAGGATATACTTTGAAGATAAAATGAGTATCTGGAAAGAGTCAGTGTTTTTGGTTGTGTTCTAAGGGGGAAAGGCAGCTCATTATTGTTTTTCAAAAAGGTACTGTTTACTATATTTCTCTTACAAAAAAATAAATTTTAAATGAAGAATGATTTTTCTAGCAGAGGATGAGAGTTTTAGCAGTTTTCTGTTTTTTTTTTTTTTTTTCTCATTTTGAAGCACTGCATGTGTGTCACATTGGTGGTGACTTCTGTATGTGATATGCTCCCTGAGTTTTTTCTCTTGCTATCCAAGATCACTATATGACTATGAATACATGTATGTGTTAGAGGGTACTGTGGTTCTTATTTACAACATGTACTTCAAGAGTTGATCCTAGAACCTGTGCTGTATGGCTTTTGGAGAAGGTAGAAGACTGAAGATTGTTCTCTAATTTGATTATGTAGTCTTGTATTAGCAATACTCTGTAGTATTTTCAGAGATTAGAGGCTGCTGAAATTCTAGGCTTAAGGAGTTTCAGTGAGTTGTCCTTGTTTTAGAGCAAGACTGAATTTGGCTTAGCCAGCATTTGAAAATACACATTGTTAGGGTGCATAACATAGGGTTATGTTGAGTGTATCAATCACACCCAAAAAGTTCCAGTATTACACAGGTTTAATACTTGGTTTAGATGGACTTAATGTGTAAGTATAGCATAAGTAAATGCATGTAAACTCAGTGTGAACATTGATGAGCAGTGTAATTATGAAACCTGATCCAATATTGATGATTGCTGTTGAGTAGACAATTATCATGCCTTGATCCAAAAGAGGATATTACATTCCAGAAACCACTTGAACCATATTTACTCAGACACATCAATAAAGGCCTATTCAACTCTAGTGCTCTTTAAGCTGATTTCCTATGGAAATTTTCCAACTCGCTGTCTGATTGGGTGGAAAGATCTAATCTCAAAGATAATGACATTTGAAAAATCTGTGAAAACAGTGGGTGAAGGAGAAGGGAGACTTTCTAGGTGACTTGACTGAAGGAAAGGCTTCCAGATGAGTTCACAGCTTCTTAGAGATTCCCAGAAGATAAAATCTTATTCAGTATTAGAATTGTCTCTCAGAGATACAGGGCATGAAACATTGCAGCTGTTGTCTTTGTCTTAGCATCAAGCTGAAACTGCCCTTTTGCTCGCTATCATCTGGTCACAATCAGAGTGGCTGCTTAGAGCACAGTGCAGCCCTCTTCTAAATTGCAGGGAAGCTATGCAGCTGTGCAGCAGTGACTGTCATATGACTTGGGAGCTTGTGAAATACATAGGGCAGGTGGGAAAAAGTCTGCTCAGTCTCTTAAGGTCTTGGCTCCCTTCCACAGTATTTCTGCACCTGACTCAGAGTACTTGGCTCGTAGGACTGAGACACATATATATAGGAAATGAGACAGCATTTAGTTCCTGTGACGGTGAACTATTTGCTTTATTGTGCTTTGTTATAAAAGAAATTCAGTCCTGCGGGATTAGGCTATTGCCCCTTGCCATAGAGGAGCATTCGGAGTTCCTAACTTCAGTTATGCTGTTATGGAGTGTCCTGACAGATTTTTCCTGGAGAGCAAGAGGCCAGTTTAACCTGATATACACATACAGGAACTTGCATTATGCAACCTGCTATCCATTAATAGCTCTGAAAGGTATTAACTAGCCATAGGAATTCAGAAATTAATGGGAATAGACAATATGGCAATAAAAATATGTTGGCCCTGAGGGCCTTAGGATCCCCAGTACAGACTGGAGAAAAAAACAGTGGCCACTCTTAGCTGTTTATCATGTAAATCAACTGTATCAAGTAGAAATAACTCTTAAAAACTCCCGTCTAGGAGCTTGGTGGTTTAAACTTGTATGAACATATTTCAAAGCTGTCTTTAAAATACTGATTACGGCGTCTTTCTTTCTATTTGGTGTCACTGGCTAGCTTAACTCATACGGTCTGCCTTTTATCTATTTGACAGTTTCACTTGCTTTAAGGTTTTCTAAGTTTCTATATCATGTGTACAAAGCTCATAACCATAACTGATGGGACTCCTCTCTAGAGTTCATTATTGCGATAGCCTAGAATGCCAAGGAAAAGCTCTATATTTTGGGGAGACTGTAATCATAGTTAGTTATGGTAAATGGAGGCTTTGTGGCAATAAGGTGGTCTATGTGTCCCTTTCTGTCCTCAGTCACACTAAGATACTGTACTGAGTTCTATCCCTCTACAGAAGGTTCAGCAGTAGCTGAATTTGACGCATGGATTTTCTTTCTTTTCTGTTTCTGAACTGGCCTTCTATATTCACCTACAGCTTAGCAGGCACTGGCATTTGCAGTGAACTTTTCATTTTTAAATAATCTGGCTAGGTAATTAAGTTCAAATCCATTTCAGACATCTGAAAGGTACGTCTTAAAGTAGTTAAAGCTTTCTTTCCTCTACTGTTCAACTGACATAAGACTGCTAATAAGACTGCTAATTTTATTAGCCATCCAAGTTACTTTTATTGGTAAGGAATTTGATGATTGTTAGGGGCAAATCTTTCAAGCTATTTCGCTAACTGCCCTGCATGAGTCAATGTTCTTAAGGAATACACTAATGGGGAAATAGATCGGGACATTTGATCTTTTCTTGTTTTTCTTCATGAAGAGACAGTAGATAGAGTTCTGACCCATATACAAATTCTAGTTCTAATGCAGAGTAAAATTTGGAAAAGGTAGATATAGCTGTTACACTCAAATTCCAAATTAGTATGCATAAAAGATGACCTGAATTCTGATTGGATTAGCCACCCTTAATCTCTGTGGGAGACTAAGCTGAATGCTGAAGGAAAACAAGAATTCTCAGACTTAGCAAGCTTGTCACACATATTCTTGTTATAGCAGAACCTGGAAAGTTCACTTCAGATGAACTTCTGAGGTGCATCAAATATGGGATTGCTATTTAGCAAACATTTCACCAAGTACTTTTGCTGGAATATTTCATTAGGGAATTATTCAGACATTGAATAATGAAGCAAGTGGGAGGTTTATATATTCATTTAAAGGTATTTTAAATAGTTTATGTCAGAATATATTATTCAAAAAATGAATAAAAACCCTTATTCAATTTTTTATTTACTATTTTATTTAGACAATGACTTTCTAAGACCAGTGGGGAATTCCATGAGTAAAGACCAAACAAACAAAAAGAAGAAAAACAGATGCTCATCTAAAAGAGTCTTCTTTGACACACCATTCTGGACTAGATACAAGAATAAGATGGTTTCTGTTTTGCAGAAAGCCTGCCTAGATGATCATAAATTGTCTTCTGAATTTTGAAAAAAAAAAGGAAAGAAAAGGGAAAGAAAATCCTTACGGGTTTTATAATATTAAAGAGTATGAGACAACTCAAGAAAAAATATCTATCCACATAGAGGAAAATAATAATTCTTTTTCTTTTTGAGACAGATACAGATATGCAATGAAATTCTTAGATTTCACTACTGTTGTGTGTTATCTATAATATTCAAGGAACGTTCTTGTTCTCTCCATCTACAATTTACTTCATGACTATATATATAATGTTTTGAGCACTTTTCTCTGTATTCTTTTTGTTCTGTATTGCTATTTTAATGCAAACGATTACAAAATAATGACTTTCTACTTAAGAAATGGTCTCTATTGTTGCAGAATCCACATCTGGTAATTGAATATGACTAGAAAAGAGCAGAAGGCACAGATGTATAACAGGGATCACAATCTGCTATTGGTCTGCCTAGCTCACCACAAAAGGGGAAGTACTGCTATTAGCATATTTTTTCTTAAAAATAAATAAAAAATAATAATCAAATGGCTTTAACATTTAAACAAAAATATACCTTGTATTAATATTTTTTTCAGGGAAAACTTAATCAGAAATAAAGTCAAGCAGAGTAATCGCTTATAAACAATCACTGTATCCCC
>JAVCKT010098519.1:0-10676 GCA_032273925.1 Rhynchotus rufescens | reverse complement strand
ATTGAACATTTCCCAAGTTAACTGCAGAAGTTCAACACTATTTCATTTTCAAGTGTAAAGAGATGTATCTGCAGTCACATTGGCATTTGTTGAAAAGGGGCAATGTATGCTATGTTTTCCACGAACTCTTCTGAGGTTTTAAAGTGGTCTCTTGTTTTTTAGCTGCTTTTTGCTGTTCCATTATATTTAATTAATAGGACATAATGCAAACACAGGCATCAGGGTCTATTTGGTGTATGTAGTGCAACCATGCAATAGGTATGTAAGATACTCTACAACAGTTATATGTAAAAATTGTTGTAAGTCAATAGCACTGGTTACTAATGCCCCAAATATGAGCAGAGGGGGAGTAGCTGTGCAATGTGCTGTTTCTTCTTTTGCACCAAGGTAAGGGTAAGACTGAAGCAATATGGTACAGGAGTGAGGATGGTAGGTTTGGCACGGGGTGGTTGAGGAGACACTCATGCTTTTTTTTCTCCTTTCCATCTCTGGTCCTTGCAGATTTTAATATGAGGAAGTCTATTCCTCATATATTTAACAAATGAAGGAACTCCTGCACAAACGCAAAAATATTTCTATGAAAACCTATCAAAACAGACTGCTGAGATTCCAGTTGAGATGCTGTGGTGACGGGACTGTTCATATTTTAAAAGCTAATGGCCTTTCAGTCAAAAGCAGCCATAGACCTCAGGGGCAATATATTCTGCTTATGTCTTGAATCTTTCATATGAAAGCTCTACTGATTTTTCACAGATCTGATGAACCACAGATGTGGTGAGATAACTCTGATCCCCTAAGGCAATCCTTGTATACATTCATTACACAGATCCCTATGTGATCAACTGGAAGGAAATTCATATTTAGGTGCAATATTTTGTCACTAGCTTACCTGCACTTTCAGTAATATTGATATACTTGTAGTATGCACTGTGAATTAGCTGGCAATTTGTCTGTCTAAAGTTTTTCATATGTGCCTTGCCCTTATATATATTTTCTTATCAGTATGTATGTACTTTTATTGTCCTCTGTAGCAACATTTTAGCCAATTCCTGGCAGCACATCCTCCCATCAACATAAATCACTGCAACTACATGGAATTTAATAGGACTACATGGTAGCTGCAGCTTGGAGGTAGGCAGAGGAAATACGGTTTAGCTGAAAAGTACTTGTTCCCTTCCTCAGGCTTTGAAACTAGGTGGAAAGGTGACGGTTGAGCAGTAGAAGGCCATTTGCCTCCTAGTCAGTGCAAGTTTCTGAACTTCTCTACAGTGCCATGCACTGATCCATCAGGTAATGAAAGGATGCAGATCTTCTTGCTATCTATTTCTTAAGAGATGCATCTGAGAGAGTCAAAAGCTTAAAGTATGAAATATGTTCCAGTCCCAGACAGGCAGACTAGGGACAGTTGCTGCTAAAGCCAACCTCCGAATGTACTGCTTTGTGCTTTTACAGGTGAAAACACATGGACGTTTTTATTCTTATTTTGCTTTAAAATGCATTACACCTCATGGTGAAAAGATAATTCCCGACCTTAGGAACCTCCTATGTAAGAGGAGAGACTTTTTATTTTTAGATATGGAGAGAAATTACTCTGCAAAGTGTAGCACTGGGATTCTCCCTGAGGCTTATGCTGCACTTCCACACTTCACGTTGTGGGACATGTGGTACTTTCTTTTTTTTAATTGTCATACCTACCAAGCATTAATATAAACCGTGAGTTGTAGGGGATTCTTACAGCATTTTCAATAGAGTTTGCTTAGTGCAAGAGTTGAAAATGAATTTAAAAAAAAGCTTTCCTGGAAGCATCTAACTGATTTCTGCTAAAATGAAGTGTGGAGGATGGTAAAACTAGGCACTTCCTTGAGCAAGAAAAGTGAAGGGGAAGATGGTTTCTGGTAGCAGAGTGGTGACAAGTGGCTTGAGGACAGCAGCTGTTCATTGCCATAGGCAGACCTGGGTGCTGTATATGGGGAACTTGAGAACAGCTTGGACCTCTCCTGGGGCAATGCACTCATCATACAAAATGGATTAAAAAGCTGTATTCACCATTATATAGCCCTTCTCACTCTGAAGTTAGGAGAACTATAGATATCAAATCTTTGTGATTAAATTCAAGAATAATAGCTCCAATAGTTACATGAAAATTTGTGCTTTTTGGGAGCAGGTTCTTGTTGCTGTTAGTCGTGTTTTGTTTTGTTTTGAATTCTTGTATAGTGCCAAATGACTGGCAGTGACTAATTCCTGTTACAGCTGGCAATATTTCTGACCCCTCTTCTTGGAAATCAACAGTATTCTCAATGCTAGGTAATCCCTACAATAAGGTTTTTGACTTCCTTCCGCTTGTTTATTGCCCCCTGGATGAGGGTAGAAAAAAGGACGTGAATCCATTGGATTGTACGAATCAGTGTAGCAAAACTCTGCGAGATTGTAGAGAAGAGGCAAGTTACTTTTATTTCTAGTTGTTTCCTCTGTCCTGTCATGCTCACATAGCTCCATACATGTGTCAGAGTAGTTGGAATGGGATTACATGTGGTGGATGAGGAATGGTGGCTCCTCAGCCTCTGCTGCTGCTTCCAGATTCCTCCTGTTTAACAACAGGATGATCTGGGTTTGTAGATACCACTTATAACTGCTGACTCTTGCAGGTATGTCCCTTCATTTAAAGTTCTTTTTTCTTTGCCTCACCTGTGAAGCCAAGTTGCTGTGTGTTTTGCTTTCTCTTTTGAGGCATCTTCTGGCTGCAGTCTGTCTTCCTGTTGGAATAACAAGAAATAAATAGCATCAACATGGGGCCCTATCTCGGTTGCCATCCCTTTGGTATCAAAGCACAGGCCTTCAGCTGATGAGTCATCTCTGCCCTGGTTTGGTACAAGCAGCACATTCATCACTGTTTACCAGTTCTGTGGCAGTTAACTGTGCCCTGTCTATTAGCTTCTGAGCAAATTTCACAAACATTTATAATCTTTCCATTTAAACTGCGTTCATGCCAACCTTAATGTTTCTGTTACAAATATCTCCACATCTAGGCTGACTTAAGGGTTGGACCAAGTCAGTAGAATCAAAATTTTAAGCTGCATCTTTCACATGTGATAAAACAAAATACTGTAGTCTTATATC
Organism: Rhynchotus rufescens; assembly: GCA_032273925.1. Classification (NCBI taxonomy): domain Eukaryota; kingdom Metazoa; phylum Chordata; class Aves; order Tinamiformes; family Tinamidae; genus Rhynchotus; species Rhynchotus rufescens. The sequence goes on along the minus strand of JAVCKT010098519.1, from coordinate 7,559 downwards.
CTGAAGGTCTGTATTCCAACTAGCCACAGAAAAGTAGTTTATCCAATATTTTTTGTAAATAATTGGAAACAAAATGTGTCTCCATCTGTTACTTAAAATAGTAGGGGGAGGGAGGCATTTCTTAGACTATTTATTCTTGAGAATGAATTAGATATACAAATCAAATAGTTGTTTTTGTGCCTTTCTGTTACCAACTGTTAGAGACTGAGAGGGGAAGGCTGGAAGAAACAATGGAGCAATAACACTACAGGGAGCATAGGGAAAAGGGAGAACTAGAAAAAAAAAACATCTTCCTACCATCTCGTTGCTTTTGCAGTTTTGGGGTTTTTGCACAGACTGAATTTCATAGCAGCCAAGGTCAAACTTGCCCAAAATAAAAGAATTCTTTGTGTATACCTAGATAACTCAATCCCTTTCCACAAATTTATTAGCAAGGGATTTTTATTTTCTTTGTCAGTGATCTGAAAGAATGCAAGAAACCTTGCTAGAAATATAACTGCTCAGTGGAGATGTCAGCTACTTTTTAAGCAACTTTAGATATGAAGTGTTGATCTTTTTTTGGTATTAAGTCAGGTAATAGAGGGTTTGGGCATGGTAAAGCTAAGTAGTTTCCAAAAATTAACTATTTCCACCCAATTTCTTCATGTGGAAAGACCATTTTTCAAAAAAAAAAAAAAAATGTTGATTAACATAGTAAAAATGAGTTATTCTCTTTGCACAACAGAGAGTGGATAAGGAGCTGAAAATGTAGTTCAGAGTAGAAGCTGTTTGTCTTTTAGAGGCAAATTTACGAGGAATGGGGCAGCTTATGCCCTCTGAGGATGCTGGCACCAGTCCGAACAGACAGAGGTACATGACGTTCTGTGAAAAAAGCAGCCACAGCTGCTTCATTCCTGCTGTAACACGTCTCTCCTAGCTTAATCTGAGGCGTCCTTTAGAGTTAAGCAGCAGTTTTTGGAGGGCTGTAGCAAGAACCGTGATATTTTCAGGACGTGCCATATTTGATAGTGATTCCTTAACTGAAATGAAATGTACTTAATTTTTGAAGATAATTTGGCAGAAAAGCAATGGATTTGAAAAAGATAAGTACATCTTTGGAACATATGCACTTTTGCTAAATAGTAAAGCTCTTTTTTATGAACTAATCTGTATGAGAAGTGGAAAAAAATGCTTTTTTGAGATTTTACTTGTATTGTGTCAACATAAACTTGGAATAAGTATTGTTTGTTGCTGCTTGCAAGTACATACACACCTTCCCTGTTTTGCATTATGTCTGTATGGACTAGAAGGAAACTTCCTTTTTCTTTTTTTTTTTTTTTTTTTTTTTTTTTTTTTTTTTTTTTTTTCCTCCCCCCATCCTTTTCTTGTGATTCTAAGGAGTCCACAACTCTGAGTGATGTATTGGCAAGCAGACATTGTAAAACTCTGTCTAACTGTTACTACAGCGATGAGTCAACTCTCTACGGCATCTTTGGGCAGGATGGAACTCTCCTGTTCAGTGAGATATGACTCTCCTGTACAGTGTATAGTTATTTAAAAAAAAAAAAAAATTATGACTCATAAAGACAGCAGTTATCCTATTCCCGCAATAATCAAGAGTTTTAATGTTCAACAGTCTTCTAGAGACTTGTTGAAGGAGTCAAGTAACTAATTTTCTCTGTTCCAGTGTAGAGGTTGTGAAAAGTCTTTCCTCTGAAGGAGAGTCCTTGATTTAAAGCTTTCATAAAAGATAATGCCTGGCAGTCTCTAGGCCGTGTCCCTGGCTACATATGTTTAACTGTGAAGCAATGTTTCTTGCTCCGGGCCTGTGCTGTGGAAGGAATCCAGTCTGCTCTATCCACCCAGCTAGATTTCTGCATCCCAGTGAGACAGAGCTTGAGGTGCCTTTCTTTGCTGCCTTCTTGCCTGTGAGATGAAAGCAAGCTCCTTGTGTCTGAAGTTCAGTAGTGATAAAGACGTTCTGCAGAGGCATCTTCCCCCTCTTTCCTTACCTGCCCCTAAGAATCCTCTGACACCAAGAAAACAACTTCAGAAAGTGCTGAATGCTCTGGGTGACAGCAGGAGTGGCCAGGCCCCAACTCCACACAGGACGGAGCACGCTAGGCAGGCCAGGAAGTCCAGCTCCTTGCTCATAAATGAAGCCCTTAAGCAGGCTTAAAACCTGATTCCTAGCCAGAAATTTCTTATCTCTTGCCATGTTAACATTTATGTGTGTATTGTGTGTATGCTCCCCTTTAAAAATCAGTTCAGACCTGAAATGTTCCTATGGCATTCTTTGGTTTATTTTGGTTTGCTTTTCCTACGTTTAATTACTTCTTGTCAATGACTTGAGTACCTCATGGAGAATCCTGGATTATTGAGCATATGCAGGATTTTTGCTGCCTGTGCATGTTTAAAGAAACTTTGGCTGATTATTGACACGTGTGAAGATAATGGGAAACTCTGGCATACAATATCTTCCTCCCAATTTTCAGGTTTTAAATACTGCAGTTTCTCTTGCTTCTGTGGTGTTACCTCTGATTTTATTAGAGTTGCAGTCCCTTTCTAAGATTGATTCTCTTCGGCTCTTCATGATGGCATCTCTGCCCTAGTCTTTGCTTAGTTTTCATCTTGTCACTAGTGATTTTCATGTCTTTTCCAGCATTTCTCGGCTTTATCCTCTTTCCAGTTTCTTCAATGTCCCTGTTTCAGCTTTCCCACGATTTTCTCAAACATAAATAGAAGCTGAGTGGTTCCTAAGGAGCTCTGTGGTAGCTTTTTCCAAGCTAACACAACAGCTTTTTTTCTGAAATTGGTGGGATTGTCCTTAGCACTAATAGCTACTAATGACTGTGAGATATGAAGCTAAGAGTGTTTTTCTTGTACATGAAATGAGCGTTGATGTCCTATTTAATTAGAAAAAAACCCAAACATTTATACTAGGTCTGGAAAGTATTATCTGCTTTATATCTTTCAGTCATGAGTCTAATTCAGGATAATTCCACTGCCATCCATTTCCACTTAATTCTGTAAGAGCAAGGTCAGCTGAATGCAATCCAACTGAAATATCAACCTCAGACTTTTCTTGTAGGCATAGTGTTTCTCAGTTTGTATGTGCCCTTTGAAGTCTTGGGTTAGATTTATTGCTGCTTGAGAGGTGACAATCTTGAGAGCAAGGAGGAAATAAAGATCTTCTGGAAGAGTTCCCTTTGCCCTGTGAATTTGAGCATGATTTGCTCACTATCTCCTTAATAACTTATGGAAAGAGCCTATATGGCTTGATAAAGAACCTAGATAAGACCTATCTTGAAACAATCTTATTTGCTTCTACAGCAAAGTACCACATCCTATAGAAAGAAGCGTTTATGTAGTCCTTGACTGTAAGGCTTCCAACAATGTTTCATATGATGTTCTCATAAACAAGCTAGCAAAATCTGGCTGAATGAAACTACTGTAATGTACTCTGGAGAGTTATTAACAGGTCACACTCAAAATGGCAGGAGGAGCTGAGCAGACTCTACAGGGCTTTGTTGTGTACTCATTTCTAATCTGTACTTTGTGATACCTTTGATGAAAGAGCCCATATATGCACATTAATAAAAAATGCAGAACAGGGAGATATCGCCTCAGTATGTTGGAAGAAAAGCACATTCCTCAAACTGATATTTGCAGATGGAATTAGAGCCTGTATTTTCACTCCAGCAGAGATAAGGATAGGGAGCTACAGCTGTGTATGGGAGGGTTGTTTGTTTTGTTTAGTAAGCCACTTCTTAATGTAAAGAGAATATCGTTGTTACAAGAGAAATGTGATGCAAGCACATTCTGATGTGAATATCTGGAGCTATAATAAGAAAATTATACCTTAGAAGACATGTACAGGGTTGTTTCATCATTTGGGGAAGTACTAAAGATTGAAGCAAAGTAGCGCCCAGTTCTGTGTACTGCATTTCAAAACAAGTGTGGATCAATTGAACAACCAGCAAGAGAGAAGCAATGGCAATGACCATGATCTAGAAAAAATGGCCACTCAGAAAGAGAGGAGAAGCCTGAGGGTAAAGCCTCACAAATAAGGCTTTATTTTTCACATAAACAAGAAGATGCTGTGAAAAGACACAGTAATCTCTCCCTATTATGGACTATCAATAAATCATAGATATAAACTGCAGCAAGGGTGATCTAAGTTGATCATTAGAAAAATTCTTCTAGCACTGTGGAGAGTGAAGCAATATAATCGATATATCTGTTTCTAGGATGATGAAGACTACCTGGAAAAAATGGGCAGGGTATTGTGTTGGGGAAGCAAAGTTGTCTAGATGATCGTTGGAGGTCCTGTGAACATGACTTCTTTTTTTTTTTATTTTTTTTTTATTTTTTTTTTTTTAACGGACAGTTGGCTTATTTTGAGCTTATTTTGAGTCTAAGCACGTTGGGCTGATCCTGGAGTGTGTTTTCATAATTTGATGATTTTGGAATTTAGAATAATGGTATTAAAGCACTTGCTCTCTTTCTTTAGACACCAGGAGAAACAGTTGGAGAACTCATTAGTTGAATTTCTGCTTTGCTTGGAGCAAAATATCAGTACTTCTGTTCTAGCATACAGACTAAAAGGCACTGTAAGTGAATTCTTCAGCATCCCCTTTCAAGTAGAAAATAAGTTCATTCTGAGATATTACATTTCCCACTTTAACTGCTGTCTGCTCTAGAAGAGTTGGGACTATGACTGAGGAATGTGGTCTGACATTAGCTGGGGCTACAATACACTCTCAAGCATCTTTCAGTATCGTTTAAATAAGAGCACTTTCTCTAACTATAAAAATGCTGTCATGCACAATGACTCCTCTGTAAGGCAAAAAAGGCAAAGATTAAAATATAACCTGTAGTACAAGCTGTTATGGGGAAGTACAAGCCTTTAGATACAAAATATTTGTGAGGGAGATTTATAAGATTGTAAGGTTTTCTTTTTGTTTTCCTTTAAGGCTATGAAAGGGATGGATATGAGTGATAGATGCCAACCAGATTGTCAGAATTTTTACTGGGCTTAAGGGATGCTTTCAGAAGCAACAGTGCTTTTAACTATTGCCACTGGTTTCTGGAATACTAATATCACTTGTCCAGTTTTTCTTCTCTTATTTAAGAAGTGAGGGATCTTTTTTAACAGAAATTGGAGATCAAGTTTCTTTTTCCAGCAATCCATATTCCCTGGGGAGAAATAAACTGCCAATGGAGTAAAAGCCAGCTTAGAGTGGTGGATTTTTCTGATGGAAGAACAGTGCTGCAGACCTGATCTTGCACTATAAAAGGAATTGGTTTTTTTTTTTTTCTTAATCATTGCAGATAGTATGATTCTCTTGGGTTGCACCTGCCTGCCACTGCAATATCTTTTATTTTATGCTTTCCACAAGTAAGGTTATTGTCAGGCTGCTGTCATTTAATGTAGGGTATCATTTATACCTCAGTAACCTCAGTAGAACAGTTGTTCCCAAACTAGCTGTAATTTCTGCCATACAAGATAGAAGTGAGGCTGAACAGCCTGGAAGATTGCTCTGAAATTAACGTGCGTAGTTTGCATCCTAGATGATCTTTAGACAAACATCTTTATTGTGATGGCTTCTCTGCTTAGCTTCCTCTCTTCCCTGGACAGATTGGTAGTTTCCACTAAATCATCATTTCTTCTAGGTTTGTGGTGGTGTTTTCTGTTTTGGTACTTCCTGAATCCTGGCCATAGAACCACTCTTACAAAATTGCGAAGTATTCTTGCAATATCTGGAATCTAGTAAGTACTTCCAAGGTAGGAGGGGGAAAGAATTTTCCTGGAATCTGAAGATCTCTGTTCATTAAACTGGTTCATCCTTCTAAGAAGACATTTATAACAATATAACAATCCTAGGCCAACGCTGAACTGAAGGCAGAAAGCAGCATTGGAGAAATAAATAATTTAAGAGGATTTTCAAAACTGGCAAGTGACCTGCACTTACCCCTATCAACTGACAGAAGAATTCTTAGGAAGCAACACCTCTGCGAGCCTGCAAAGTTGTAGTGTGAAAGTCTGCAGAGTTTTATCCACAGTGGCAGTGACTACTTTAAAAATATTCAGAACATCTTTCTACAACAATGAATAGTCAAATTTTGTCAGCTTTTTGAGGAACTGAGTTCTTTGTTTCTCTTCTATGCAAACCCGATAGTATCTCTAATCTTTTTTTCTCTCTCCAACTGTGAAGTGTCCTCCCTGCTCTCTGGTTCAGACATACTCTGTGCTTGAGGCCAGCGAGATTTCCTGGCACTTTAATAGGCTCTCTGCTTTTATTTATTTATTTTAATGCTTGCAAACCTCTGCTACTAAAATTTGCCATATCCTGCAGCAATTGGAAAACTTAAAAAAAAAAAAAAAGTGTGAATACAGATTGTTCATGTTCTAGTGCATTTTTTTTTCCAGCTTGATAGAGCCATAGAGATTGAATATTAGTTTATAATATCACCTGGAACTCAAATCTATTTCAGATTCTATAAACACGCCTTATAAAGCACAATTTGAGGTAGGAGCCTGGCATATATCAGCTTTCTAACAAATGTAATTGTGCAGGCTTCCCATGCATGTGCTGCTTCAGTGTTCATTGTCTGTTTAACTTGTTGGCTTTGCTAGAGATCAAGATGTACCTGTTGAAAGGCCTCTGCTACAGACTGAATGTAAATCAGATTAAATTTTCTACTAGTCTTTCCTTCTGCTGATCACTGATTAGCGATCTTTATTCTGGGTGTCTGGTTTGTGTTGTCTGCTTTGGGTTTAGTGGAAGGGGCGAAGAATCTTTGTTCTCATTCCCTTCCATTCCTTCAAGTCTTACAAGATTATCCTCTTCTGGAGTGGCCTCATCTAATGAAAGAAGAATTTAAAAATGAAAAAAGTACAGAATAAGATATTAATGTGGAACAACATCAATTTTATTTTTCTGATCTGAATGTGCAAATCTTTCTTGAGTTCTCTGATAAGCACTCGGGTAGAGAGCCTTAAGTCAAATAAGGTCACAGAAATAACAGTGACAGATAAATGAGTGGTGTTTGGAGATGGAATTAATTGACCTGTGTATAACAACTTCCTTTAACTGCTGTCCTTTTGGGGAGTTATTAAGGAATATGAGAGACATTAAGTGCTTTGCTCTTTATTGTCATAATTATAGCCATGTGCTAATGGTATTCATAAAAGCAGTAGAGTAGTGTGTGTACATGTATAAAGATATTCAGTCCTCTCCAGACTTTAATTTAGCACTGAAATTCTGGTGTCATGGAAATATGTTGCTGGTAAGTAATAGATGCTGCTAGACTCTTTCTCTGTAGAGAAAACTAGGTATTTCTTCTAGGTATTACTTCTATCTCAAAACTACACAATAAGCAAATCAACAATGGAACAAAGTCAGAAATATATAGTGGAATGTATGGGGAAAAAAGGAATGGAAAAAAAAAAAGCATCAATGAATCTGAAATACTCCTTCTCTATTAAGGGATGAGGTTAAAGAAAAGAAGAATGTAGTTTTTCATATTCTATATCTCTGGTTGAAGAGAGAATGGATTAGTTTGAATTGGGAAAG
>JAVCKT010098517.1:0-10676 GCA_032273925.1 Rhynchotus rufescens | reverse complement strand
TGCACACCTCCCCTCACACCCCCCCTCACACCCTGCCTCACCCCACTGTGCCCTGCACACCGCCCTTCACACCCTGCCTCACCCCACTGTGCACTGGCCACCTCCCCTGGGGGGACTGCCACACTGTGCCTCACCCCACCGTGCACTGGCCATCATGCCTCAGGGGTCACTAGGCTGCACCTCACCTTGTCTTGCCTGTGGCCACCTGCCCTTAGGTGGCTGCCACACTGTGCCTCACCTTGCCTTGCTGGGGGCCACCATGCCTCAGGCGGCCACTCCTGTGCATCTCGCCTGCTGTCACTGTGGCCAGCATGCCTCAGGTGCTTGCAAGGCTGTGCCTCACCTCACTGTCCATGGGCCGCACACTTCATGTGGTTGCAGGGATGTGCATTGCTTCACCTCGCTGTGGCCACGCCTGAGGTGGCCACCACCCCTTGTCTCAACTCGCCTTGTCATGGGCCACCACTCCTAGGGGCTGCTAAGTTGCACTTCACCTTGCTTCACCATGGTTGCTGCACCTCAGGTGGCCACCAAGCTGCTCCTCACCTGACTTTGTTGTGGGTCAACTTGCCCCAGGTGACCACCACACTGTGCCTCACCTCACCATGCTCTGGCCACCATGCCACCATCCTGTGCTTCACCTCACCACGGCATGGGCAGGTATCCACCATGCCACGCCTTGCCTCACCTTGCAATGGCCACCATGCCTCAAGTGGTTACCATGCTGTGTCTCACCTTGCCTCACCATGGCCAATGCTTCTTGGGTGACCACCATGTAGTGCCTCACCTTGCCTCACTATGGCCACCACACCTTATGTAGCTGTCACGCTATGCCTCACCTCAGCTCACAGAGGCCACTGCACCTCAGGTGGCTGCTATGCCACGGCTCATCTCACCATGGGCTGTCTCACCACGATCGGCTTCCACGCTACCCTCAGCTTGCCACAGGCCACCATGCCTCTGCTGGGCCCCTGCATCTCTCTATGGGCCACCATAGTGCCTCCAGCTGTCCTGCAACAGGACACTGCATCTCAGGTAGCCACCTTGCCTCCCCTTACCCTATCTGGGTTGCGGTGAGCCATGGTCCCCTCCATGTGTCCTCTCTCCCTCGGGGACATGGTGCACATCTTCAGTCACCAGTGGGTGAAAATGGTCACCCCTGGGGCCCAGCAGCAGCGTCTCTCTTGGGGAATGGCCCCATGCCTCGCTCCCTGCTTTCAGCTGCACACAGAGCCTCCCCCTGGCCACATACCCACCACCGTGTGAAAGGGGAAGTGTGATTTTGGAAGTTTGGCGGGCTTTGGTGAAGATGAACGGCTGTGGTTCCTCTGGACTGGCTCATTGCTGGCTGCAAGGTGCTTGTACGAGGCTGGTCTTTGCTAACCGGCTCTGTGCACCGCAGGGCTGTGACCCGAGCAGGTGTAAGCTTTGAAACTGTGTTACCTTTTCAAATGATCTGCAAGCCATCCTGCTAAACTCCCCATGCACACTCACTGGTATATTTTTAGTCACTCAGTTTGAAGGATGTCAGGAAGAGAAACCAGTTGTAAACCAATCACTCATTATTGCTGTGTGGGGATGGATTTTGATGTCAGATCTCTATTTAAAATCTAAAGCATTAGCAGAGTTAGAACAGAGTCCACATTCTCTGTTTGGTTACTGAAAGACATTTAAGAAGTCTTGTTTTCTCCAACTAGGTTTCCAAAAGATGGACTACATTCAAATGTTTGGGGCTAGGATTCAGCATGTTGAGTAGCACAACTGATTTACTGTCCTGCTATGTTATTTCTGGTACAGATTCAACAAAAGCAGACATATATCCTGCATACTCAACTAACAGTATTTTTTTTTCCTGAGTTTAAAGCAAGAAAGAATGTGATAATGCAAGATAGCAAGGACACATTTTAATGTTCTCTGTTGTCTGTTTCTGGAAACTCTGGGTAAGGATGGGCACAGGCTCATTGCCACCTTTGCCGAGAAAAGGACATAATATTTGGAACTGAGAGGCCGTTTTGACCTTGCCCCTCCCTTTAGACCACTCTTATCTCTAACTGACTTTATAGTGCAAATAAGTGGACTGTAAAAACAAGAACAAAAGTAGTCTGTATGCAGATAAGTCAAGTATATTCAAGTAAGAATTTCAATGCAGTTAGCAAAATTATATTATCTTTCCCTATTACTGAATCTAGCAGCAGCTATTGTGCAAGAATGACTTTTGCTCTGGTCAGCAAAAATATTTTTCCATCTTGTTGCAATCAGGGGCTAAGACACGTACTGTCAAATTTAGAACCTCCTTCAACTCACACGCTTATCTCATGGACAGACACTCCAAAATGTGTCCCGCTCTGCAAAATGTAGCGGAGGATGTGGAACAGGATACTTGCACAATTTTTTTTTTTCTCATCAGATGCAAAAAGAGGGAGGATATACCTGCTAATATGTTGTAGCTTCCTTCACAGAAACGAACTCTTCGCCAACCCTTAAGAAGAGTAAATCATCATGCTAGTATCACCAACATTGACTGTGTACAAAAATACAATTTATTGCAGAGGAAGCTGAATGTGTCCTGTTGGAGTGTATGCCTTGATTTCTAGTTGCTTTTCAGTCCTGAGTGATCTATGTTTTACCCAAAACCTATAGGACAATCTGGCAAAGTGAATGGACAGATACTCAAATGGAAGATGCGGCTGTGGTCGTACAGCGCATCCAGCAACAGATCAGCTTCTGAGGAAGTCACTGCTCTTGTGAAATCACCAGTCTCTGCATTTTTCAACTTTCAGAACTGACGAAATTGCCTGTTTCTCTGTGTTTATGTTTGAAATATGTCATGTGCTTCACCTAGCGACTACTTCTAAGTGGTAAGGCCAGGCTTATTTTTGCCTTAGAGAACAGCAATATTTCCTAAGGCTTCAGACTCTTCAGACTGCCAAAACAGCAATGTTCTGCTTCAAATGTTGCTGATCCTAGGATCCTGGAAATCTAGATTGAGTACAGCTACTGTCATTAGAAAACAGCCTAGCTGGGTGAAATATCAGGTACTATGAAGGCAAGACAGGAGGCTGCCCTCCTCCTGCCCCAGACAGCAGTCAGAGCCCAGTCTTCAATCCTCCCTTCCTTACCTGTATCATTTTTTCTTTCCGTTCTTTCCTTCTCTATCTTTCTAAGGAAGCAATGTATGGGACCAAGTCCTCCACTTGCAAAATGTAATTCTCTGTGCACGTCTGGGAGCTTTGAACTGAGGGTTACTCCTTATTGACAGCATGAGGTTTTGTTCATGATTGGCCCGGGTCCTCAAGCAGCATGGTCTTCTCAATTCCTTTCAAAGTCCCTGAAATTAATAGGAGTGCATGAGTTCAATCCATCCCTCCAGAGATACCTGTCATGGTACAAGAAGAGTTGAGCCTCTACAGATTTTATGGAAATAGCAAGCAAAGCTACAAGTTTCTTTTGCAACTTTGCTGATTTTAGTGTTTGATATTAACACAGAAGAGCAGAAAGCAGTGCTGTCAGTTCATGATATTCTTATGAAAATGAAGCATGAAGCATGAAATGGCAAACATCTTACTCTATTCTCATCATCAGTTCTATGTTTGGTACTTTTATGCTATTGCTGTGTTAAATTTTATCTTTTTTAGGTGCTATAGAAATGGCAAACAAGTCAGCCTGTTAATGTTGCATTTCACAGAGCATTACTGGTTAACTCTGGCCTCCAACCAAAATCACTAATACAGCCAGGGAGCCAAATTCAGCTTTCTTCACTTTTGGAACAAGCTTTATTTATTTCAGTGGGACATAACGGATCTGAAAGTAGAATTTGAGCTAGGAGGAGTTACATTTGACTCATAGTGACACTTTAGTTTACATGTGTATGTAAAGTACTCTTTTCTCAATCTTCATCAGAACGCATCCTGAATTGCCTTATACTTGCCTTTCCCACCGTTATTCATCTGCCTCCTTCCCTCCTCCTTATTTCTCATTTGCATGCTGAATTGCTCAGAATTTAGGAATCCACAGAGAATCTGACATATTAGTCAACAAGTCTTATTTATTTTTTAAATTTAATTAATTTCAGACTTAGCTTAACTTTGATGTTCTCCCTGTTTGGAAACTCCAAGACCAGTTCACATTTGGTTTGTTTGTTTATTGAATACCTTGTGGTTACCTTGGTTAGCTTGGTTCTGATGTGTCTTTACCAACAGGGTAAATAATATTCCTTTTTTTTTTTTTTACAAAACAAATTTAGGTAGCATTATTGTTAACATACATTTTATCCTCAGTACAATACTTGGAATAACTGCTTTTTTTTTTCATTGTATAGATGAGCCAATTTTGCATTGTCACTAAATATTGACTAAGTAAAAAAGGAAATGCTATGCATTTTTTCAAGAATCTGTGTTGAGAAAGATTCTCTTCCTTGTAGTGCAAGTGCATTTGAATACTGAAACTGAGTTTGCAGTTTTAGAATCTAGTTCTACTTTTTGCTTTGTTTTGTTTTTATGCACTGTCTAGTTTAACGGTTGGTGACTCTTCTGCATTCTTTTTTATTTGGTGCTATTCACAACCAAAGGAAATGTCCTAGCCCAAAACAGGCTCCTTTGAGAACCAGAAGGGGAATCCAAATCAGTGAAAAAAAAAAGCTATTAATTGTAGAAGGTGTACAAATAATGTAACCGAGTGGAGAGAACAATGACCCAAATTCATGAATGCACTAGGAGAAGCCACATATTTACTCTAGTAAAATATTCATAATACTTGCTCTGTGGAGGATGTGAAGGAGAAAAAGAGAGAGAGAGAAGAAAAGGAAAGAGAGAATCAAAAATAAAAAAGAAAAAGAGGATGAAAATAAAGAGAGGGAGAAAAGAAAAGAAGAAAGGAAGAGAACAATTTTTCTGCCTATCTCCATATATTCATAAAAACTTGCTAAAGAAATCAGGAAATGGTGATTGTTTATCTAAAACATTTGCTAAAGAAATCAGGAAATGGTGATTGTTTATCTAAAACATTTTTTCAATCATATTTCTTTTCAAATGTGATAGTCTGTGATATAGTAGCAAGGGTGCAGACTAGATAATGTCTCAATGAAGTAATCACAAAGCAAGGGTCTTGACCAATATCAGTATCCCTTTTTCCTTTATAACTGGTCAGGTTCGTCTGTAGAATGATATGTTTCGTACTAGGCTGAAGCAGCGTGGTGCCTGGAGAGTGTGTTTGCTGGGGTGTTTGTGCCCTGGATGCACTCAAGGAGTGCACAGCATGGAAATGCTTCTGGACAGAGAGCTTCACCCACAGGCAGTTCGGAATAACTTGCCAACATGCAAGTCAACACAGAGTAAGGAAGGCACGAAGGTGTCTCAAAACCATGGTAGGTACAGCAGTGCTCCTTGTTTCACTTTCTGGTACTGTAATCTGTGAAGGCCAAAAACCAGTGTGAGTAAAAGGGGTCAGAGCCTGGGCAAAAGAAGAGGCTTTTGCATGTGATGAGAGATACGGTAGGTGAAAAGATATAGACAGATTGTGAGGATAACACTGTGGGTAGCAGAGGGAGGGTGGTGGGTTGAAAAGATGTGAGCCCAGTGAAGACAAGGCCACAGTATTGAGTCAGATGAGAGAAGTTAACATTCATAAGTCTGGAAAGACGGCTGATAACACTTGTGAGGACAAGACTGTTATCACCCCTCAGGGATGTGTCAGTCACAACCACCAGTGACATGTCCCTAGGCTCTGGCAAAAGTGTCATGTGGCCTCACTGGAATCTCGCTAATGAATCAGATGCACTTGCCCAGGGAGATACTTGGGAAACACAGGAGCCGTGTGCACCACCCAGGCATCTCTGACCTTGCAGAGGCCCTCAATGTGGTTTAATGCTTTCCAGCATGGGCCTAACATATCATAATCTGAAGACTCAGGCCCCAGCTAACCGGAGTCAGAAGAGGTAGCCTCTGGCTGTCAGCCTCTTCTTAAACAGGAGTAGCCAGTTCTTTCCGAGTGCGAATTGATGACTTTGTGATGGGGGTAGATGACATGGAAACCTGCAGGAATTTATAACCCACCAAGTCCTTGCCACCACTTCGTTCTCATGTCTCACCAGCCAAGGAAGGGTTGTGACTGAGTTACTTCTGGTATCACAGATGTTTGGGGTATTTTAAATGTGACCGAAGCTCTTGACTTGGCTGTACCTTCAGTCAGTCATAATAATTACAGAGGGGAGGGCTCTAAGATCTAAAGCAAGATCTGTATTGGGGGCGATTTTGATCAAATGAGAAATGAAGAAACCCTTTACAAAATGACTTTACATATACTAGTCAAAATACAAACCAGAGACTTCCCTTTTGAGTCAGTTCCCCAGTATTAACGCAATATGCCTTGGGGTAACAGACGGACAAATTTCATCTGCCATATCTAACTGCCCACAGAAAAGGAGAATTATCAAGAACCTGTCCTAAACTCTTCTTCATTTTCCCCAGGCAGTGTTTACTACTATCCCTGCAGGGGAGATACTCATCTGAGGCCTTACTAAATAGCCTCAGACAAAGTCTGTTTGGTCAGCATGTTCAAGCTGTTTAAATCAACCTATCTGATCCAGATGAGACAGATACAAGAGTCCTCTTGCAAGGGATGACAAATTGAGGCAGCACGTTGTGGCAGTGAGCAGCTGGGTATGGGTCAACAAGTGGGAGAGAAAGGGTGGCTGTCCCTTGAAGTGTGGGGTTATTTCTATATGACTAATGTCTGTTGATATGAACTGAAGCTGAGGGAGATGCATGCTTCCCTTTCATGGGCTCCTTGAGTGTTTCTTAATTTACCTTTGTATTAAAAACTCATCAGCTCTTAGTAAGAGCATGTCAGCACAAGAACACTAAAGTAATGTCTTCGATCAGCAGAGTCATTTGCAGGCTGACTGGCTGCCTAAATCCCTTATATTATTCCATCTCTGGCACCCATCACTTACTTTGCTCCTCATCCTGTTCATTTCCAGCAAACATAGCAGATTTACAGATAACCTTTAAGACATAATTTGGCAAGATCATTTCAAAAATACAGCTCTTCCGCCTGAATATGAGTAGAAAAAACAAACAAGAAAAAGTCAAAAAAAGTGTCATTCTCTTTGTAGAGTCATAGAAAGTCTTAAAATGTATGCAAAAATTATTTGATTGAATTTATTTGAAATCACACTCAGAATATTTAGAATTGAAAAAATAAGTGCTCAAAATTGGGAAATAAGATGCTGTAATCTTCCTCAGGGACAAGCAAGATGAATGACTGCTTTACAGAAAAGTCATCTCAACTTTAATTATAGAATTGGTACATGAAAGCTTTCAACACAGTCTCCCATAATATCCTCATGGGGAAACTCAGGAAGTGTGGGTTAGATGAGTGGACAGTGAGGTGGATTGAGAGCTGGCTGGATGGAAGAGCTCAGAGAGTAGTGATAAATGGGAATGAGTCTAGTTGGAGCTGTGGTGTCCCCCAGAGGTCACCAAACACTGTTCCATTTGTTAGTCACTGACTTGGATGAGGACACAGAGAGCACCCTGAGCAAGTTTGCAAGATGATACCAAGCTGGGTGGAGTGACCAACACTCCAGAGGGCTCTGCTGCCATTCAGAAGGACCTGGACAGGCTGGAGAGTTGGACAGAGAGGAATCTCATGAGGTTCAACAAGGACAAGTACAGGGTCCCGCACCTGGGGAAGAATAACCCCCAGCCCCAGTACAGATTAGGGGGTTGACCTGTTGGAGAGCAGCTCCATGGAGAGGGATCTGGGAGTCCTGGTTGACAAGAAGTTAACCATGAGTTAGCAGTGCCCTTGTGGTCAAGAAGGCCAATGGGATCCTGGCTGTGTCAGGAGGATGTTGCCAGCAGGTTTAGGGAGGTGATTCTGCTCCTCTACTCAGCTCTGCTGAGGCCGCCCCTGGAGTATTGGGGGCAGTTCTGGGCTCCCCAGTATAAGAGGAATATGGAACTTCTAGAGAGGGTCCACCAGAGAGCAAAAAAGACGATTAAGGGACTGGAATATCTATCTTAAGAAGAGAGACTGAGTGAGCTGAGCTTGTTTAGCTTAAAGAAGACTGAGATCTGATCAATATGTGTAAGTATCTGAGAGGAGAATGTAGCGAGGATGGGGCCAAACTCTTCTCAGTGGTGGCCAGTGATGGGACAAGGGGTAATGGGTAAGCTGAAACACAGGAAGTTCCATCTGCCTGTGAGGAAGAACCAATTGACTGAAGATGACAGAGCCCTGGCACAGGCTGCCCAGGGAGGCTGTGGAGTCTCCTTCTCTGGAGGTCCTCAAAACCCGCCTGGATGCTGCCCGGTGCCCCGTGCTCTGGGTGTCCCTGCTGGAGCAGGGGGTTGGACTAGATGATCTCTAGAGGTCCCTTCCAACCTCAACTGTTCTATGATTCTGTAACCATCATAGTATTATCATACATTAAAGTGCTCCATGATTAGAATAGGTTCTGAATGGAAGTTGTTTCCACTGCTCTTTTTCTCTGATTTCCTCAAATGATATGACTTTTGTGCACTCTCACTGCAGTTGTGAATAGATTCACTTTTATTTATATCTCCACTTTTTGACTATGATTGTTAATCTGATTATAACATATCCAAATGAAAACATTTTGAAATTGAGTCAGATTACAGATATATCATGCTGTAGCAGATAAGAATATCTGCTGACTCTAAGAGAAGGCTACCAGAATCTAATACATATGAAGGAATAAATCTTAATTATTTAGAACTTCCATTATGTCCATATATCCTTCCGTTTTTTTCTAGTATTAGGTTACAATATACAGAATCCAATATATAATATACCTTTATATTCACTCCAGATTAGGCTCGTTTATATCTGTTAAATCTAAACTCAGGTAATATATCAAGTAAATCCTTCAGTGTTTTTATACTGACTGATCATATCTACCCTTTGTTTTGTGATACAAAATGGACTAAAAGATGACAAGTTTTGCAGGGAAGTCTGGAAAAAGGACCCTCCACATTTTCTCACATGCCTGAAATTCCTATTTACCCCACATGCCCTTCTTCCTTGAATCCTATAATTCTAGTCCCTCATCAACTTTTTGGGAGATTTCCCATCTGAAACAGACTACAGCAGTCAGTCTTTGCCAAGGGGATAGGCCTCAAGACAGCCAAATCATCACATTAAAATATTAAAATATGTTAGAGAAAGGTTCAACATCTCTACAGAAAAGCATCTTGTTTTTTTTTTTTTTTTGGTAATTAATCATGTTAAAAAACTGAAGTAATCATAGGGAATACCCTGGTGCTAGCTAGATTAATTGAGGTACATTAAAGCTGATTTGAAAATAATAAGCAAAATATTCTTCCAAGTGCACGATGATTTAAGAGACTGTATAACTAAGCACTTATTTGTATATGTATCTACCTCTCATTAAATACTGACCTCCTTTTTTATTGGTTAGGGAAAAAAAAAGCAGCTACCTTGATTTTCAGATTTGCAGATCTATTTCACATTAGCCATGTAGGGGCAATGATTTATTAGAAAAAATAATGACCTTGCTCTGCATAAGAAGTCAAGAAAAGCTGTCAACTGCACTCAGAAGGTAACCCAAAAACTATGTTCAGCCCTGTCCTGACACCTCGCTGCTTTAGCCTGACCTTTCCAGGGAAATTCTCCCTCCTCACACTCCATCGCAGGTTTTCGTGAGCAAGTTTTCAAGGCGAGGTAAAAGCTGACCTGAGTTAAACTCTTTATGTGCCAATCCGTCTGTTATTTAGTGTGTCTCAGTCTCACTTCCCTCTTCTTGCTTGTGTTGAGGAGACTCTTGCATGGGAACAGCGTGTTAGAGTCCAACAAATTCACATATTCTACAGAATGTTCAGTGCCCAAAGACCGGGCTGCATCACATTCTGTTATTTTTTTTGCAGGGAAAGACAAACTTGTGCAAAAGAAAAAAATTATAGAGAATCTTTTTCAAACTTTTCTGAATATCAACGATTTTTTGCTGATTTTCTTTTTAAACAGTTATCAACACAAGTACAGCACAAGTAGGGTATGAGTGCGATGCTAAGTATAGCAGTACTTCCTTTACATTTGCATTTGTATTAATCAACATCTGATTAAATAACTTAACCAAGTTAATTCAGTTTATGAGCTGACCAGGAGAAGTTATGGGTTTGTTTCCATAGGGCTATAAGGATAGTTTTTATCAAATAATCTCCATGTTCACATTTTGAGTAAAGAAGAACCAAAGATACAAACTGTCTTGGCCACATGAGAGCAGTGGAAGTCTATATATTTAATTACCACAATAGCGTTTTGAAGTTAATGCCATGTGCTAGTGGCCCTCCTGAAGTCCAGGGTGGCAAGGCTACTAACTGCCCTACTTCCTCCTCGTTGGATCCTGAACTCCACCAGCTCGTGATCACTGCAGCCAAGTCTGCCCCCCACCTTCACATCTTCAACCAGGCCCTCTCTGTTTGTCAGTACGAGGTCCAGCAGCCCACCTCTCCTCATCGGCTCCTCCACAACCTGTGTCAAAAAGTTGTCATTGATGCACTGGAGAAACTTCCAGGACCGTTTGTGCCTTGCTGTGTTGTCTTTCCAGCTGATGTCGGAGTAGTTAAAGTCCCCCATGAGAACCAGGGCCTGTGACCGTGAGGCAACTTCCAGCTGCCTGTAGAAGGCCTCATCAG
>JAVCKT010098515.1:0-10677 GCA_032273925.1 Rhynchotus rufescens | reverse complement strand
CTTTTTCCTCCCTCTTTCCCCCCATTTATCCCTCCCACCTCCCTTTTCCTTTTCCCCCCCCCTTTTCCCAACCCTCCCTGCACATCCCTACAGGCCCAAGCAGTGGGAGGAGGGAAAGGGAAGAAAGTTCCCCGGCCTCTGGAAGGGGATGCAGGGGGAGGGATGGTTTTGGGGCGGATTTGGGGCTTTTTGGTAAGTACTCAGGTGGCTGTGCAGCATGGAGGGTGTTTCGGATGGGCCGCTTGCTCCTGCTTTGGTGATGCTCAGCCCCCCTTCCACGCCTATTATTGTTATTGCCGCTATTACTATTATTATTTCGTTGTTTTCTTCCTTAAGAAGTGAGTTTGGAGGTGCAGGTGAGGTGGCAGCCCTGCGTGTGGGACCCGGGACACGGGCCGGCGCTGCGGCCACCGCTTCCCTGCATCCCTGGAGGAGCAGGAGCCGGCCCGAGGCCTCCCTTGCTCCCTCTCATCCCTTCCCATCCCCAAACTTCGGCCCTGGTCACGCTCGAAGGAGCCAGCGCTGTGTCCCTGTCCCCACGCTCCGTGGGAAGAGCCCCCCCGGATTCCTCATGCCGGAGCCGGGATGAGCCTCCCCCTTCCCTTTCCGTGGCGTTTTTGGGCTTTTGTTTCCTGTGGCCGATGGGCTGCGAGTTGTGGAGCTGCGTCTGGGGTCCCCACGTGAGTTTGTGAACTGCTTTATTTCTCTTGCATCTGGATCGGACGTGGATTTAGACCTATTTTCCCGTGTTCCTCAAGTGATGCTCCCTGGGCACTGGGGCCCATAGGCTTGTATTTCCTCACCTTAAGCTTGAAGCAGTTTGGGTGCTTTGGAAAACCACATGTGAGGCGCAGCAAATTCAGCTGTCCTGGGTCAGATGCCCCCTCGCCGGCACCACATCCTGAAATACTGAGAAGTTCTTTAAACAGCAGCATGGCCCTCGCACGCCGGGCAGGCAGCTTCCCGGCCGCCGCTTGGATGCGGAAGCAAAAATATCCTTTCCAAGAAATAATGCATAAGTGACTAAAGACCTCGGTGGAGCCCCGTTGGGGACGGGGGAGGTGGAAAACACCACAGAAAAGCTGCTATTGCTTCAGTTCTCCATAAGAGAAATGCGGAATATCGGGCGCTGAGGACCTGCTAGACGTCTTGGTTATTCACCAGACAGGACTGCTCCCTGTAGAGTATTTTCAGGTACTTTGAGCCACTTAAAAACAGGACAGTGGCGTTTGCATAAAAATAGGATCCTTGTTCCCGAGCAGTTCAGCTGCTGCTTCTGCTTTTATTTCTTATCTGATGCTGAGCTGCTTCGCTGGTGATAAAATATTTAGCCTCTGTGCAGAGGATCAGGTCATAAAAAGAATTAGTTACGAAAGAGGTAGGAGCAGAGGGTGAAATGTTGGGGGGGGGGATTGTGTGTTTGGGGGGTTATTTTTATTGTTACTGTGTATATTTGCACAAAAACGTTGCTTCAGGAGGTCCTTCCAAGTTCACACTTGTAAAACTTAACGCTTGCAGAGCTAACGTGCAGTTTGTGGTGGTGCAGCTGAGTGTGTTGGGGACAGGATAGACACGGGGAGGGCCCCCGAAGCCACGTCCTGCTCTGATCCATCCACAGAGGAGGATGCTGCAAATCCTCCTCCTCGCTGCCTTCCTCACCAGTTGCTTTCCTGGCTGAATTCCACCTAAATTAACATCGTGCCCAGCTTCTCTGTGCTGTCATACTTTATGCAATGTATAATCATACAAGGAGGATGCTAGGTTGCTTCAGATGGATTTTTTTTTTTTCCCCCCACAAAGATCAAATTTCTGTCCGCTCTGTTGCTGGCTTTGCAATGTATAAAAAGAACTTGCACTGTCTGCAAGCCCCGGGACGTGGGTCCTGGAGCGCGGAGTTTGACCCGGGCTTCCTCAGAGCATGTTTGTCACAAGCACTGACCCCGCTGAAAGAGCGGTGGGGATGGGAATTCCACGGGATTCTTCATCCAAAATTAATTTTTAGCGTAGGGGAAGAGAATTTCCAGGCGCTAACTGTTTATCAGACCGAAGGAACCCCTGTCTCAAATGCTTTTAAACTTGACTCGCTCCCCCTTTTCCCTCTTATCCCCTCCCCCATAATAAAAAAGCTTACGGACCCTGGTCTGAGTGGTATAATATAGTTCTTTGTGGCCTTTGAAGTGGAGGAATCTCAAAGGTGAAGAACAAAGGAAAAGATATTTGTATCCTTTTATTCTTGTTAAGGCATGTGACTGGGAGCCAGGAAAACCAGATTCCATTCATGGCAGTGCACAGGCTTCCTGCGTGAATCCCAGCGAGCCTCCAGTCCGCATCCCAGTATCCATGAGCCGGCTGCTTGGCCTGCTTGCTTTGCTGTCAGGAGCAGTAGGTGCACAAAGTTGTATTTTGGTTTTATTTTTAAATACTGAAAAATTGGTAGCAAGAAAGCTGTGTTTCTGATGAGGTGACCTTATTGCTAGTCTGAGACAGGGAGCATACCCCAAATTAACTAAGCAGGTAGCCACACTAAAAAGGTCTCTGAAGATTTGATTTAGGAGATTTTGTTTTAATCTTACTTTGAACAGAACACTCCCCAAAACCTGCTGTGGGTCACCTGGAAGCTTGCTGCTATAGGTAAATGTGCTGATGGTGATTTTCCGTGGCAATTAGAGAAGGATTTGGCAGGAGTAAGTGGGATCTTTGGTGCCCCCAAACACTGAAAAAACACTGAAAGTTTGTGCAGTGGTGCAGTGATGGGGGGGACATGTGAAAACACGAGTGAAAAACCTGAAAGGTGCTGGAAGGGTCAGAGGTTGGTCCCATAGGGGTCTATTGCATCTCAGAGTGTATTAATTCTCCAGTCTTAAGTAAGTTTATTAAACGTATAGCTGGATGATGACTGCTAGAATATATTTACTAACCCCTTTCAGCATTATGACTGTCAGAACAACGTGATTTACCAAGTGCCTACATCACTAAGCTGTCAGTAGCGTGTTTTTTTGTTGTTGTTTTATTTGTATTTTATATTTTTTCTCCCTAGGACAGCAATCAGGTTGGAGTTAGTTAGCTCCGAAGCCTAAAGCTTCTCCTGGCTGTGTTAGAAATAGTCCACACTGAGGGATGGCTGCAGAACTGGAAGTTGAAACCAGGCAGGAGTCTGCAGGCCCCCTGAGTCAGAGGAGGAGGAATGATATCACCCCGCTGTGCTGGTTCTTAGATCGATGATGACAAATTCTCTTTGCATAAGGCAGCCTTGCAACTGTAACACCACTTTTTTAATGTATATTTAATGATCTTGGACTCCCTTTTTGCCGTTCGAATGTGGGCCCTTTGAGCAAAAGATTACCTCACCTAAAATAGTCCTGTAATTTGAAACAACAGCAAAAAAAAAAAAAAATGGTATCTGGCTGATAACTATCTGACATAGCTGATAGACAAGTAATAACAATTCCTTTCCACCTTGGAGAGGGGAAGCAATGCTAAAGCAATCCTAAAACAAATATATGAATATCTACATTAGCCGAGTACCATGTATAGGTGCCCTGTGCTAGGGTAATGATAGTTCTTTGAAAAAGACCTTAATACCTGGTTTCGTATCCAGAATGGATGCAGTAATCAGACTGAGTAACTGACTATGTTTATTTGCTGGTATTGAAGGCTATTCTGTTACTCTGCTCTTATTCAAGGGTATTGAAGGCTGAGTTGTAAGAAGCAGTCAGCACAGCTATAGTTAAGTAGTCCGAATGGGATACTATTTTTTTTTTTAAACTAGGTGCTTAAGATTTCAGTGCAAAGAATAAGTTTGATTTGCACTGTTGAAGCAATTACATATCTCAGTCTCAGTTGATCACTGCATACAATAAAGACCATAAAATAAATTCATATTTTAAAGAAAGGTGCTTGGCGAAATTATTTTAAATGGAAGTTGACAAGGCAGTTGCACTTTTTATTTTTTTTCAGCCACAAGTAGGCTCCTAAATGGCTCATTCTGAAGCCTGAAAAAAGCCCATAATTTCTTTTTCTTTCTTTTTTTTTTAATCCGGTGTAAAAGGTGCTTTTCATCATTAATCAACATTAAAGCTGGTGCACTAAGGCTGGAGTCAGGAGTTCAGCACTTGAAGGCCACAAACAAACTGACATAGTCTGGCCCAGTCTGAAGCCTCCGTGCCCCATAGGTCTGGATCTATATCACAGACACCCTGGTGCTGCTGTTTGCCAGTTGTGCTCCGTAAAGATCCAGCCCAAGCTGCAAAGTCTGTCAGAAAGTTGCAGGTTCTGCAGCTGGGGTCATAAATCCTAAATCCTAAATGCTGCTCTTGTCTGGGCGGCTGGGTGGGAAGCGCACCAGGCACAGAGCACGCTTGAGACTTAGGCTTTTCTCTCTTTGTGCAGCCTGCCAAAAACTCCCTTCATCTTTAAGTATGAATACCAGAAGTGAATGCCCGCCTAAGTCAGACTTTTGGGTAAGGCTGAAATTCAACTCAAAATCTTGCAGGAGTAATTCCTGATCTTCTGCACCTTTTGCATTCCCTGTAAAACTGCAGTGTGCTAAAAGGTATGTTTTAGGCTGAAAGGTTATGTTTTAGTCTAACAACATAAATATACGGAAGAAATCCATTTTAAAGTGTCTCCAGTGTGCCCTTATTAACTTGTTATAGTGGCCTGAGGATGCAGGGATGGATGTTTAAGTTGTCGATTAAGTCGGCAGATACTGTAAGCTTCCCTTACCCTTCCCCCCCTCTTTTCCAGAAATCCAAACCACAGTGTATTAAGAGAAATGTACTTTTAAACAAAAAGGAAAGTTATGTATCTCAGAGCTTTTAAATTTGTTCTTTATGCTCTCTCGCTATTCCTTTCCTTCCCTCCCAAAACACTGCCAAGTGCAAAAAGATTTTCATGTAATTAAAGCAGAAGGCCTTAAAGCTCTCAATCAAACCTTTGTTTCCAGGTCTAGGTGCTCTTTCGGAGCGTTGTTTTCCTTCTCTCCCATCCAGCTCTTCCTTTAGGCTCCTAAGATCCCTCCCGTGGCCAAGAGCCCCGCTTTCCTCACTGATGGGAGCGCTGCTGGGGTCTGCACGGAGGTCTCCGCTGCCTGCTTGAACAAAGATGCAGTATCCCTGCTTTCCTTTTCTCCTTGTAGTTCATTTTACACTTGGGCAATGTGCCGTAGAGGTTTGTCTTTAAAAACACAGCTTTATCAGCAGCCTTGAAACCGAGCTGTTGGATACAGGCGAAAACTTGCAGGACTTGAACTCTTCCCCTTTCTGGCTCTCCACAAGGCAGGTTGAGCGGGATCCCTCTCCGCGTCCTCCTCCCTTTTGTGCTCGGAGATCTGCTCCCTTCACTAGAGCATGCCAAATCACTCTTCTTTTCGTGAAGACGTCTTATTTTTCCCCCATAGCCGTCTGATCTGTGGGAAATGCTTCTCTCGTGCTATTGTTCTTCTGCTATTGTATCTTTGTACTTCTGCTCAGCAGCAGCTCCCTCAGAGATCTGGTGCGAGAACAGTCCGAGTAATTAATAATACAAGTTGCTGCTACCTCTGGCTCTTTTGCTACATGTAACGTGTTTATCCAGTTGCCATCTGTCCTGGGAATGGAGTATTCCTCTCTCTGTGCGATTGCTAATTGGATAAATTGTCCCGACCTGCCGTGCAGAAGGAGGCAGTCCGCAGGCAGGCGACTGTTCTTAGCTGCATCAGGAGAGATATATATGTGTATATGTGTGTATGCATACATACACATATGTATATGCATGTGTGTAAGAGTTTGCATCCGCTGTTGTCGAAGCAGAGCCGTGTTGTTTTCCAGGGAAGATGAGATCCCGCGGAGCCCCAGCGAGCTGGCCTTCCCCGAGGACCCTTCCCTAACGTATCCGTGGCTCCTGCTGCTTCCTGCTCTTCCCATCTGTCAGCTCAGCAGCAGGAGGCCAGACAAAGTGCAGAGCTCTTGCTCCGTGCGCCCTGGCATTGCTGAGCGGTGAGCTGGGATGCCTCGGCTTTTGGCTTAAGATACTCGATTTCCAGGTTGTCTCCCTTGTACCCAGGCAAGCCCAGGCCTGCGTGGCTCCCAGCGTCTCCGCGTACACCCTGGGGAGAAATCCCTGCGTTTATTTACGGTGCCTCCTCCCTCAGTGAGCACCTGGGGTGCTCTGTGCTGGGCTCTGCAGCACCGGAGCTTGCTGTCTGGAAAGCATCTTGCCTTTGGCTTCCTGCGTTTCAGTTCCCAGGCGGGCGATTCCGAGTGCTGCAGCCGTGCCTCATCGTGGTGCTTGGACGTGCAGAAACGCAGTCGCCGGGAAGCGGTCAGCCCTTGGAAATGGGCAAGCGTGGCAAAGCTCTGATGGAAGCCGTGCAGATTGCTGTGTGGGGGATGAGTCATATAGAAACGCTCCACAGTTCGGCACGGGCATTTGGTAACTGCGGTGTAATTAAAAGCCCTTGATTGCAGTGGCAAGTTAATGAGGGGGTCGGGAGGTGGAGGGAAATGCCTTTGGTATAAAAGGCATTTGTTTTTATTGAAAGACCTGTAGGTTGTGATCTTTAGGAATAACTCAAATCATCCTTTCTCCTGTATGGTGTCACTTGCCAACTTGTAGCCTTGCTTGCTGGGTTGTCATTAGGATTAAAGTGAAGGACGGGTATTACCAAGGTGCAGCACTTGGGGTGTAGAGCACTTGTTTAGAGCTGTTAATGTAGCTATAGTCCAAAGAGGCAGAGCTTCGCGCCCGAGTTCTGTATTGTAACAGTGTCTGTGTCTTATTTCAGATTTTAACTTTGAAAATCAGCTCCATTTCGTGAATTCTCTATTTTGTGGATTGTGATGCATCCCTATTGTGTTAAATTGGAAATTTCACTTAGTGCGAAAAGCCTCTGCCTAGAGACTTTAATTCAGCTTTACTTGCCTGTTTCTTACAGACACCTATAAGGAATTTTAGCTTGGATACCGCCAGGGAATTAGATTGCTTTGGCTTAATAGTTGAGCAGAACAACTGAGTAAGATTGAACTCTATTGCTCATAATCTTACCTGTGTCCATGCTGGCATGCATAGCTTGTCCTTTTCTTTTTCGCACTGTCCTATTTCCACATCCTGAGCAAACCACAGCAACAAGCTGTGTCCGTCTCTTGATGTATTTGTTAGCAGCCTGTGTCTAACTTCCACATGCTAGCTCCAGTCTTACTGGCTAATTAACCCAAATAATGATCAGAGCATTATCTGTACTCCAGAATGCTAAAGGGAAGCTGATGCTGTTGCTGCTTGATCTGGTTTGGGTTTTAAGATGGATATTCTGCTTGTGGTGAGGTCTCTCTGTGAGCTTATCCTCTGGCTATAGAGAAAACCATATAAAAATACATGAGACCTACAAAATTTTGTTTGTAACTGATAATCTGTGTCCAAGTTTAGGATTTCTGGTCTCTTAAAATGGTTTAAAAACAAATGTAAAAGCTATGTTTTTACAGCCTTCGTTCCTGAAATGAAAACGCTGAATGGGTGGGAAATCATTGTCTTGAGTACACAAACGTAGGGGTTTGGAGAGCTCAGCATCTTTTACAAGTGTAGAGAAATTACTTTCCTCATTTTGCTTGCATTAACCAACTGTTTGCAGCAACTAGTTGGGGGGAAAAAAAAACATCAGGACTTGAAATCTTCCCAATCCGTGAATAAAACCAAGGTGTGAGATGAATTAGCCAGTCTTAGGTTAGAGGCCATAGTAACCAGACTCAGCCTGCGAGCAGAACAGAGCGCAGATAGTATTTCATATGACCCTAAAAAACGATTGCTGAGTGCCAAGAATCCTCTGGCTTTAACGTTTTGTAGCTGCAGACCGCTTTGGGAGGCTGAGCTCCTAAACAGCCTAAAACTGAATTTCGTTTTCTATCCAATTTCACGTCCATGCGTCTGATAAATGGGGCGTGTGTCAGTTTTCGAATGTGTAAATTGTATAAGCGTTTTTAGCCTTGTAATAACTAAGCAGCACAGTCTGTATTAAAGCAGAAAGAATAATAATAATCCACCGGCGGGCACAAAGAGCTCTTCACAGAACAATTTAAAGCTGTTCTCCTTCACCGAGCTCCTTGCTCAGTGTCTGCTTGTTGCAGAGCCGGTGGTCACAGCGCTCCGTGTTCCCTTTAGAGAAACTGTTTTTGGGATGCTCTCTTCTCCCCCATAAATCACATTATTTGGAGGAACCAGATTAAACAGGCGCAGAGTTAAGAAGGTTTCGGTTCTTGAACTTGAGCTCCTAATGAGAACTCAAGGAGGAACATGAGTATAAGGTCCGACCCTGCTTTTGCACACCTTATTTTGCTAATGCTCTTAATCAGAGTCACTGGGGACTGGGTTTCCTTGGGATAAGGTGTGTTCCGTGCTGTGCTAGCCTATATTGGTGGAAGGTGGTAGCAGGTCTCCTTGGCCTGGGTTTTGGTACAGGCCTAGTCCGGGCCCTCAAGTCCTGGTTTTAGCGCTCGACTTGCTGCTTTTCCGGATGACTCCTGCCTGGAGAGGTGGACCCGGCCCACGCAGAGCGTGGCGGCCGCTTTGGGGCAGTTTCCCTCCCGGAGGGAGCCGTCGGACGCCTGGTTTAACGCGTCGCATCCCGTTCGTGAGGCTGAAAGGTGGGATCGAAGCCGAGCGTGAGCCGGCGCGCGCGGGGTGTGCGGTGCCTGCTGCTCTTTCTTGGGGAGGAAACCAGCTCGCAGCAGCGTTTTTAGTAACTACCTGGTGGGTTTGAACTAGGGCATCGGGGCTGAAACCACTGCGCTGGGTGACAGGAAAGCATAAATGAGATTTTTCCTCATTTAACTATAGCCTTCCACAAAGAAAAAACCACTCCCTCCAAAAAAACCAACCCAGCAGCCTTGCTCTTGCCTTAACTTCAGCATGAAACGCTCCTTCTGAATTCAGTAAAACCACCCAAATGCCTGATTAGGAGGACTTTTGGTTGTCCTATAATTTAAATAACTTGAAAGGATTTGATTAGAGCAAAGATGCAGCCCAAGACCTGCGTTCCAGTTTTTCCATCTTTCTGCATTTCAAAATCTCCGGAACAATCCTCTGATTTATTGCGGAAGTGTGGGGCTCTGCATTTTCTTTTTTCCCCCCTGTCTCTGGAGTTTTTGCGTCTGAGCTCGGGAGGTTGGGAAACTTCTTGCTTCATATGGTGGCCACATGACTTAATATGTGGCTGGTTTCGTGCCGGCTCGGGAGCAGCGTGTCTGGATGGGAGCAGCCCTATCGGCACCTCCGAGTGACTAATGGGAGCAGATAGGAAACAGCAGCTGAGTGAAAACAAATTGCAAGATCATTGCTGTGATCTTGGTTTGTGCTTGGGGTTTTTCTGTTTGTTTGTTTGGGGTTTTTTCTTGCTCCTTGCAAGCAAAACTGAGCTGGTGGTGACCGATTCATTCAGAAATCTTGGGTTTCTTATGTGGCAATTTCCTTCTAACTTTTCAGATAAAATTTTG
Source organism: Rhynchotus rufescens (assembly GCA_032273925.1). Taxonomy (NCBI): domain Eukaryota; kingdom Metazoa; phylum Chordata; class Aves; order Tinamiformes; family Tinamidae; genus Rhynchotus; species Rhynchotus rufescens. The sequence goes on along the minus strand of JAVCKT010098515.1, from coordinate 1,216 downwards.
AGTCGACCTTGACAGCTTTGTGGAATCAGCTGGCTTTTTTGAAGCCAATTTTTTGATGTTTACTGGTAGTGCTGTGGTGAGGCTGGGAACGGGAGAGCTCTGGACTTGCCCTTCCTAGGCATGTGTCCCCTACCTTGAGAGCAGCTCTGCCCGCCTTGGCAACGTGCCCTCCTGCTGCCCAAGGAGGGGAGGGCAGAAGGCTCCTCTTTTGGTCTGAATTGTTGGGAAATGCAGCTGTTGAAAAGCAAGCATTGGGAGCTCCCACCTGATACAAGAAACCAAGCTGGAGGTGCAGACTTTCAGCTTGCAAATTCTAGTTGCTAAATTGTCAGGGAAGCCTTAAGAAAGAAAAAAAAAACCCTTACTTCTGCAATCTGTGAAATCACAAAATGGAAGTGTAATTGCACAGCAGTCCACCTTTGGTGGCTGTAGGTGCTCCTTCCTTACTGTGCAGAGCCACGGTGCAAACGTAGGGACAGAAACTGTTGGAGTTAGGAGCTGTGGCCCTGCTAAAGTGCACGGAAATGGGATGGCTTCAAAACACGGCTGCTTTGCTGCTTTCATAAGGCATCTGACGTCAGAGCTCTCCCGTTTCCTCTTTTAGGAGATGGGACATGGGCGGCCTCCCGGGTGGGTATCTGTGAAGGGCTGAGGTCGGTGGCTGTGTTTCACCTTCCCTTCATCCTCACAGTCTGCCTCTCGGGTACCCAGTAGCTTTCTCGGGATGGGATCTGGTGGCACCAACCCCCTTCCCTCTCCTGGACCTGCCGAACTTCTCCACCTGCTTCCTGGTGGAGGTGGGACCTGTGGTAGCCCCGGGATGCTGAGGGAGCCCTGCTGAAGGCAGGAGGGCTTCTGCCTTCCCTGTATTCCTAGCAGTTCCCTGTTTGCTGCTTCTGTCTTCAAGTGCACTTGCTTGTCCTTCAAGACGTAGAAATGGTGTCTCCAGCTGTAGGGGATCCACAGGGCACCAGTTTGAGAGATCACTTGACAAACCTGTGGAGAGCTGTTCAAGGTAAACTAGGAAAACAGGAACATGTTTCAGTCTGCATGCAAAGTGGTGCTTAAAACATTTGCTCTGTAAATGTTTCTTAGAGAACCCCAAGATGGCTGAGGTTGGAAGGGACCCCTAGAGCTCACCCAGCGCAGCCCCTGCTCCAGCAGGGACACCCAGAGCTCGGGGCACCCGGTCCCATCCCGGCGGGTTGGCAGATCT
>JAVCKT010098514.1:0-10679 GCA_032273925.1 Rhynchotus rufescens | reverse complement strand
AGCCTTGCGGTTTCGCTGCACCAGCACGTTGCCTTCTGTCTTGCTTCCCGTCTCGCCGAGCATCCTGTTAACAGTTATTGTGGTTGACCCGGTTGTGAAACATCAATCACGACTGTCTCGCCAGCAAAGGCTGGATTGCTCACCTGACCATTCTCTAGCAAGAACTCCCCCTCAGCCCTTGGTGTCCCCATGTCTTTCCAACAGAGAAGACCCATCCCCACCACGGCTCTCCCTTCGTGATGCCAGGACCTTCTCCCACCGAACTGTGCCGGGACATTCTGCCAGGACAACAAACCCACCGGGACCTTTCTCTGCCCATCCCGGACCCGGTGACCGCATCAGTGCAGATGGGACCTCATGGTGGAAGATCCTTTAATCCCGTTTCCACCCGACCACCAACCAGTGACGGGGCTGCGAGGAGTGACAACTGCCGCCAAACCCAAATTTTAAGGATTTGGGTTAAAAAGAGCTGGTTTAGGCCGCGCTTCTGGCGCTGTGGCTGCCGGTGGCACCTTGGGGACACTTGGTGGCCGGGCGGCGCGTTGGGAGGCTCATTGCTGGGCAGCGGCACCAGGGACTGTGTCCTCCCCACTGCTCAGAATGGAGGTCCGCGGCTCCGACTCGCCCATCTCCTGGTAGTGTCTGGAGAGAGAGAGAGAGTCGGGGGACGGGGACGCGGGACACGCCCCGCAGCGACCCCCGGGGGCTGCCAAGTCACCTGCGTCTCCACACCCAGAACACGGCGGCGGCGGCGGCGGCCGCGAGCACCGACACAGCCACCGAGAGCCCCACGATGAGCGCGGTGCCCGAGGCCCCTGGAGGAGCCAAGACGGGGCCAGCGCGGAGCCACGTGTGGCGCCGCCTCTGGCACCGCGCGTGTCCCCGGAGTGTCCCCGTCACCCACCCCACGTTAGGAGGAGGTCACGGCCGCCCAGGCTGCTGTGCTGCACGCGGCAAGCATAGCCGTGCCCGGCGCCAGGCTCCGCAACCACCGCGCGCCGCAGCTGGTAGGTGAGGTCAGCGTTGGGCAGCAGCGGCGAGGAGCCCGGCCCGGGCTGCGGCGCCACCTCGCGCCCGTCCTGCAGCCAGGACACGCGCACGGCGCTCGGGTAGAAGCCGGTGACGCGGCACACGAGAAGCAGTCGCGACGGGTCGGGCGTCTCACGGGCGAAGACCACGGCCACCGGTGGCACTGGGATGGTCGAGAGCAACGGTCACTTGGGCAGGTCAATGTGGTGGCTGCATCCAACACCATGGGGCAGTTGGGTTGACCATGGTGGTGTTGGGCTGACCATGGTGTGGTTGGGCTGACCATGACATGGTTGAGTTGACCATGGCATGGTTGGGCTGAACATGGCACAGTTGGGTTGACCATGACACGGTTGGGTTGACTGTGGCATGGTTGGGCTGACCATGGCACAGTTGGGTTGACCATGGCATCGTTGGGTTGACCATGGCGTGGTTGGGTTGACCATGGCATGGTTGGTTTGACCATGGCATGGTTGGGTTGACCACGGAGTGTTTGGGTTGACCATTGTGTGGTTGGGTTGGTCAGGGGTGGCCTCACCTTGCCTCTCCCGAGCCTCCTTGGCAGCACGCAGGATCATCTGCGCATCGTCGACGCAGGTGGTGTTGAAGAGCACCTGGATGAGCTCCGTGAAGGCCGTGTAGCTCTCCAGCCTGTCCCGCACATACCTGGCCAGCTCGGTGTCCTGCAGCAGCAGCCAGGTCCCATTGTCCATGTCGTAGGTGAGGAAGTCATCGCCATTGTAGCCCACGTAGACGAAGGCCCTGCCGGTGTCGTTGGGGAAGACCAGGCAGCCACCGGTGGCCTGGGCCACAAAGGGGTCTGCGGGGTGGGGAGAAGCGGGGAGAGCAGCTTGGACGGCAGTGGGGGTGATACCTGCTCAACCCACCCGTCCAACCACAGCTCTAGGGGCACCATTGGCCAACACGGTGGGCAGCAATGTGGAGACCTCAAGAACCTTGGGCAAGAGCACTGAGACTGCAAGAACCTCGGACAACAACATGGAGACCCCAAGAACATTGAGCAGCAATGTGGAGACCCCAAGAACCTTGGACAACATCACAGAGACCCCAAGAACCTCGGGCAACAACATGGAGACCCCAAGAACGGCCCTTCCCAATGACCCTGGGCAGGGTGGGGACATATGGAGAAGGAAGGGAAGGGTGGAGGTCGCCGGCTGTGCTACTGACAGGAAGGCCTGACCTGCGGACCCCGTGGGGACGTGATGGGGACCTTCACAGGCACCGTCACTCACAGGGCACCTGCTTCAACATGGCGCCTTCTTGGATGAGGTGGTGGAACTTGCTCAGGTAGATCTTGACCATGTCGCTGATGGTGTCCCAGTCGCTGCGGGGCAGCGCTGGCCGCACCCATGGCTGCAGGAAGTGGATGCTCCAGGTGCGGCTGTCCAGGAAGCCCAGCGGGATGTCGTCCAGCAGCCCCTGCCCCTCGGTGGCCACGTAGGTGGTGTTGTGGAACATGGTGGTCTGCAGGAGGCGCACCACGGACGGACCAGACACGGGCGGGAAGGCTGAGCGGGGAGAGGAACTCGGAGCAACGGGGATGATCCCAGGGGTCCCCTTGGGCATCGTCGTCACCATGGAGGAACCAAAGGGCACCCAGGGCCACCCAGGCTGGGTAGGGATGTAGCCAGTGCAGGGCTGAGGACCACGCAGCTCCAAGGCCACCACCGTGTCCCACAGTCTCCCCCTTACCTGCTTCCAGCTGCTGGTCGCCGGAGGGCAGGAGGAGGATGAGGAAGAGCGGGGCCAGCATGGCGCCGGCAGCGAGCACCAAGGCGGGCGCGAGCGAGCGGCGGGGACGGTGACAGTGTCGCCGGGGCCGTCTGAACTTCCTCAGGTTGGTACCAACCAGCGGCGCCGGCAGCCAATGGTGCCGGGGCTGGGGTTTTAGGGAGGACCCGGTGGTGGCGGGACGGGTGAGTCACCAGCTTGGGGATGGTAGCCACAGGGTGACGAGGACGTTGCGAGGGGTTGGGCGCTCGGCCTGGGGCTGCTGCCGAGAGCCACTCGTTGGGTTGAGTTGGGTTGAGTTGAGTTGAGTTGGGCGCTTCCTCCCCAAGGCCACCACTCGGACCCAATGAGGGCACCTTGGCCACCACTCAATAGGGACCCAGCGGCATCAGGCCAGCCCCGGGTCATCAACATACGGGGATGGCACCAATGGCAGCCCCAGTGACGGGGGAAGAGGTGGCTGGAAGGGCTGGGGGACCAGAGCCACCAGGATGGGATGGGACAGGAAGGGACTTCAGAGGTGACAGCAAAGGAGACCAAGTGCAGAGGACAGAGTTGGGACAGGATAATGGGGGACATGGATGTTTATTGGAAGGGGAGGACGGGGACGCATGGGCGTCACGTTGCGCTTGCGGGGAGGGAGGGAGCCTCAGCGGTGATGCCGACGCCACCAAACGATGCCAGCGATGGCTGCGACCACCATGAGGAGGACGACGATGACAATCCAGGTGACATGGCTGGTTTGGGCTCCATCCGGATCTGCAACGGGGAGAAGCGTCTGGACATGTGCAGTGATGCTGACCACGTGCAGGAGCTCCACGGAGCCACTGTCACATCCACACGCTGTCCCCGTCACCCACCCCAGGGCAGCAGGAGGTCGTGGCCACCCAGGCTGCTGTGCTGCACGCGGCAGGCGTAGCCGTGCCCGGCGCCGGGCGCTGCGACCACTGCGCGCCGCAGCTGGTAGGTGAGGTCGGCGTTGGGCAGCAGCGGCGAGGAGTCCGGCCCGGGCTGTGGCGCCACCTCGCGCCCGTCCTGCAGCCAGGACACGCGCACGGCGCTCGGGTAGAAGCCGGTGACGCGGCACACAAGAAGCAGCCGCGACGAGTTGGGTTCCTGGCAGGCAAAGACCACGGCCACTGGTTGCTCTAGGATGGTCAAGAGCTAGGGTCACTTGAGCAGGTCAGCGTGGTGGTCACATCCAACACCATGAGGTGGTTGGGTTGACCATAGTGTAGTTGGGTTGACCATGGTGTGATTGGGTTGACCATGGAGTGGTTGGGTTGACCATGGCATGGTTGGGTTGATCATGGGGTGGTTGGGTTGATCATGGGGTGATTGGGTTGACCATGGGGTGGTTGGGTTGATCGTAGGGTGGTTGGGTTGATTATGGAGTGGCCGGGTTGACCATGATGTGGTTGGGTTGACCATATGGCAGTTGGGTTGACCATGGGGCCGTTGAGTTGACCATGGAGTGGTTGGGTTGATCATGGGGTGACTGGGTTGATCATGGGGTGGTTGGATTGACCATTGCATGGTTGGGTTGACCATGGTGTGGTTGGGTTGACCATGGCATGGAAAGGTTGATCATGGGGTGGTTGGGATGACCATAGGGTGGTTGGGTTGATCATGGGGTGGTTGGGTTGACCATGGCGTGGTTGGGTTGATCATGGGGTGGCTGGGTTAATCATGGGATGGTTGGGTTGACCATCGCATGGTTGGGTTGACCATGGCGTGGTTCGGTTGACCTAGGGGGCCTCACCTTGTCTCTGCAGCTCCTTCTGCCCACTCTGGAGCAAGCTCCTCATGTGCTCAACGCAGGTGAAGTTGAGGAGCTCCTGCAGCACGACCGAGAGCCCCGTGAGGCTGTTGAACGTCTCCTCCATGCGCGTGGCCAGCACGTCCTCTCTCTGCCGCACCCAGAGGGCCTTGTCCACATCGAAGACGATCAAGTCCTGCCCGTTGTAGCCCAGGTAGCAGAACTTGGTGGAGGAGCCGTTGGAATAGAGCTCACAGCCCAGCGTGTTCTGGTACACGAAGGGGTCTGCGGAGGCGACATGGGGACACCGTCACCAGTGCCCGAAGCCCAAAACGGAGCCCACCACCCACTGCCTTGGACGTGGCTCTTTGCCCCACTCCATCCCCAACCTCAGGAGATCTCTCCCCATCCTCTTGCTTGGGTAGAATCCAACAGGTAAGGCCGCACGGGGGGCACCCATGGGATGCGGAATGGGGACAACCAAGCGCCATCTCCTCGCAGGATGAGCCCTGGGTGCCCGGGGAGCACCGATTGCTCTCCGAGCTCCTCTCGCCCCAGCTCCCCGTTGGTGCAAGGGGGACACCCAAGCGCGCGGGTGCTCACAGGGCTCGCCGTGCTGCGCGGCGTCGCCCTTGAGCAGCAGGATGAGGTTGTGCACGTAGATCTTGAAGAGGTTTCCCAGCTGCTGCCACTCAGCCGCTGGCAAGGCCGGGAAGACCCAGGGGCGCCGGTAGATGATGTCCCTCGTGGTGTCATGCAGGGCGGCGAAGGCGACGCCGTCCAGCTCCGCCGCGGTGCCCATGTCGACCACGGTGGTGTTTTGGAAGGCCAAGGTGAGGAAGAGGTGGAGGGTGTGTGGCTCGGTGGTGAGAGGTGTCGAGGCTGCCAGAGAGGCGCTGGCACCGCCGCACGGAGCGGGGCGCGGCGCCGCGAGGAGGCCGGGGGGCCCACGGGGACCTTGGGGACACCTCGGCAAGAGGCTGCCTCCAGCAAGGCCACGGGACGTGCAAGGGGGAGAGGGGAGGCCGAGGCGCCCGGAGGCTGCTGGGCTTCCCGTGCGGCGCTCAGAGGAGCCGGGAGGCCGCGGGCGAGCGGGAAGGACGCAGCAGCGTGAGGGCGACGGTCGCAGCGGGATGTGAGGCAGGGAGCTGGGTGCAGCGAGCGGCTCCTCCACGGTGCTGGGGGGCCCGGCCTCCATCTCGGAAGCGCGGGCAGGACGCGGCGTGTTGGGGCTCCCCGTAACAGCAGGGCTGGGGTCCCCCCTGCCCCGCATGAGGCTGGAGCCAACGGCGCCCACCCACCCACGAGCCGCAGGCGCGAGGAGGGCAAGGGGAGCGGGCCGGGAGGTCTCGCAGCCGGCGCTGGGGACGGAGGCCGGGGGGAGGTTCCCGCTTACCGCTGAGCAGCCTCCGGGGCACGAGGAGCAGCGGGAGGAGACGCAGCAGCATCGCGGTGGACGCCAAGGAGCTGGAGAAGGAGGCGGCGGCGCGTGGGGGACGCGGGCGGATTCGTCTCCCCAGGGACGGGCGGAGGCCAATAGGGCCGAGCGGAGGCTTGGGGGAGGGAGGGCCTCGGAGGCCGAGCACGGGGTGAGTCACCGCGGAGGCGGCGGCGGCTTCTGGGGAACCAGGGCGGCTTCCCCTTCCTGTGGCTGCGGGCGGGCGACCCCGTGGGCACCGTGACCCTGGGGTCCCCATCCCTGGTCGCCCCGGGGTGCCCCAGGGAGTCCCGACACTGAGGCCAGCTGGGTGCCCGTGTGGGTGGACGGGGAGGTCGGGTGTCCTGCAGGGCCCCCGCGCTGACGCGGCTGCAGGTACGGGTTGAGGAGCGAGGACATGGAGGACACCCCACAGGGCCATCGGGGCGCGGGCGGGCGCCGCCTCCCCCTCGCTCCAGGATTCCACCCGGTGCCCCACCGGGTCCTACCGGGACCTGTCCCAGTAGCTCCACGTCCCTCTTGTCCAGGGGCTGCATTCCCTCCCCGGACCTGCTGGGGACACCCTGCTCAATGCCCCCAGGGTCCCCTTGGTCTTCGTGGCCATCGGGGCCCATCTCTGCCCATGGTCACCTTGGAGGCCACCGGGACCTTCTTCATGGAGCTGTTCTTCAGCAACTCAGCCCCATCCTGTCCCTTCATGCCAGACATGGATGAAGATGTTGGGCAGGAGCGGACCCAGAGCAGAGCCCTGAGGACCACTCATTTATAGGTCTTCATCTAGACACTGCGTCGCTCCAAGCGACCCTCTGAGCTCTGCCCTTCAGCTTGGTCTCACCTTGCGCTGCCACCACCCACCTCGCTGTCCCCTCATCCAGCCTACGAGGACACCTGGGGACACAGTGCAGAGGAGAAGGCCCTGAGGTCTCCCATCTTGCCCATCAAACCAGCTACAGGTCCTGCATTCCCACCCCAATATGTGAACGCGTTCCAAGTCCCCAACCCTCCAGGCAGCCCAACACGGCGCTGGCTCCAGGTCCCACCACCCTCCTCGTACCAGGAACCCAAAACACCCTTGGGCCGGGGCAGTGTCGACCGTTTAATGAGGTGGTCACGTCAAGGACAAGACCAGGTCGCTGTGTGAGGTGGTTCCGGAGGTGGGAAGAGTGAAGTCCATGAGTTCCTCAGATCCCTGGTGTTGCTGGCTCCTGGGAGTGGCGTTGTTCCGGCTCCTCCCACCTCCACGTCTCCAGTGGCATCGACGACGATGGGAGGCTACATGAGGGAGCCCGGGCGCCGGGCGGCACCCACGTCCTCATAGCTCCTGCAGGGAGAGAGCGGGATGAGTCGGGCACCACGTCCGAGCAGGGAGCGATTCCCGACAGGTGCCGACTGGGAACGGGAGGAACAGGCCCCACTTGCGCCGCCGCCACCACAGGAAGGCAGCAATGGCCAAGGCCACCGCGATGAGGAGGACGATGACGATGATCCACGCGACGTGGCCGGTTTGGGCTCCATCCGGATCTGCAGATGGGGAGAAGCGTCCGGACGCGTGCGGTGGCACCAAGCGGCATCACCCACGCGTCGCCGTCACCCACCCCAAGGCAGCAGGAGGTCGTGGCCACCCAGGCTGCTGTGCTGCACGCGGCAGGCGTAGCCGTGCCCGGCGCCGGGTGCCGCGGCCACCGCGTGCCGCAGCTGGTAGGTGAGGTCGGCGTTGGGCAGCAGAGGCGAGGAGCCCGGCCCGGGCTGCGGCGCCACCTCACGCCCGTCCCGCAGCCAGGACACGTGCACGGCGCTCGGGTAGAAGCCGGTGACGCGGCACACGAGAAGCAGCTGCGACGGGTCGGGCGTCTCATGGGCGAAGACCACGGCCACTGGTTGCACTGAGACAGGCAATAGTCAAGATCACTTGGGCGTGTCAACGTGGTGGCCCCATCAAACGCCATGGGGTACTTGGGTTGACCATGGCATGGTTGGGTTGATCATGGCGCGGTTGAGTTGACCGTGGAGTGGTTGGGTTGACCATGAAATGGTTGGGCTGAGCATGGCATGATGAGGTTGATCATGATGTGGTTGGGATGATCATGGCATGGTTGAGTTGACCATGGCATGGTTGGGTTGATCATGGCACGGTGAGGTTGATCATGACGTGGTTGGGTTGACCATGGCATGATTGCCATGATTGCGCTGACCATGGCGCGGTTGAGTTGACCATGGAGTGGTTGGGTTGACCATGAAATGGTTGGGCTGAGCATGGCATGGTGAGGTTGATCATGGCATGGTTGAGTTGACCATGGCGTAGCTGGGCTGACCATGGCATGGTTGGGCTGACCATGGCCTTGCTGGTTTGATCATGGCATGGCTGAGTTGATCATGGCATGGTTGGGTTCACCATGGCATGGTTGGGTTGACCATGGTGTGGTTGGGTTGACCATGAAATGGTGAAGATGATCATGGCGTTGTTGGACTGACCATGGCATGGTTGGGTTGACCGTGGCGTGGTTGGGCTGACCATGGTGTGGTTGGGCTGACCATAAGTGGCCTCACCTTGCCTCTCCAGATCCTCCTTCCCCAAGTGGGCCAGGGCACGGAGGCTCTTGGGGCAGGTGACGTTGAGGAGATGCGTGAGGGTGTCGCTGGTGCCCTTGTCGTCGTTCAGCGTCGCCTGCACATCGTGCGCCACGTCATCGTCCCGCCGCTGCGTCCAGCTGCCGTTGCGCGGGCTGAAGCCGAGGAAGCCCCGCCCCTCGTAGGCGGCCTCGAAGAAGCCGCCGTCGTCGGGAGCCACGTGGCAGCCAATGGAGCACTGAACCACTATGGGGTCTGCATGGCACGGAGGGGGCATCATGAGCCCCATAACGACCAGGACAAACCCCACACCGCATCCATGATGGGGGCTTGATAGACACCATCATGAGCACCACAATGACCAGGATAAACCCAACCCCACATCCATCATGGAGACTTGGTAGACACCATCATGAGCCCCATAATAACTAGGATCAACCCAACACCGCATCCATGATGGGGGACTTGGTAGACACCATCATGAGCTCCATAATGACCAGGAACGAACCCAACACCGCATCCATGATGGGGGCTTGATAGACACCATCATGAGCACCATAATGACCAGGATGAACCCAACACCGCATCCATGATGGGGACTTGGTAGACACCATCATGAGCCTCATGAGCCCCATAATGACTAGGACCAACCCAACACCGCATCAATGAAGGTAGACACTTGGTAGACACCCTCATGAGGCCCATAATGACCAGGATGAACCCAACATTGCATCCATCATGGGGGACTTGATAGACACCATCATGAGCACTACAATGACCAGGATGAACCCAACACCACATCCATGATGGGGACTTGGTAGACACCATCATGAGCCCCATAATGACCAGGACAAACCCAACACTGCATCCGTGATGGGGACTTGGTAGACACCATCATGAGCCCCATAATGACCACGACAAACCCAACACCGCATCCGTGATGGGGACTTCGTAGACACCATCATGAGCCCCATAATGACCAGGACAAACCCAACAGCGCATCCATGATGGGGACTTGGTAGATACCATCATGAGCCCCATAACGACTAGGACCAACCCAACCCCACGTCCATCATGAGGAACTTGGTGGACACCACTGTGAGCCCCAGAGCAGCCTGGTTAACCCACCACCACATCCATCACGGAGGTCTTGGTGGGCACCACCGTGAGCCCCAAAGCAGCCAGCACCAACCCAACGCCACGTCCATCACGGTGGACAAACCGCTCCTCCAAGACCTATTCTTGAAGGCCTGACGGGATCACCTGGTTGGAGGTGTTGGGATGAGCCAAGAGGGGCCTCTCTGATGTTCCTCCTTGACGCCACGTCCTACTCACATGTGAGGGCCTTGCGCCGGGCCAGCTGGTCCACCAGGTGTGCGAGGTTGTGGAGATAGGAGTCGAAGAGGAACTCCAGGTCGGCCCAGAGGGCCGGCGCCAAGGCCGGCGAGACCCAGGGGCGGAGGAAGCGGATCGTGTGGTTCCGTGGCTCCCAGGCCGCGGCGGCCACGTCGCCCAGCAGCACCAGCGCCTCCGTGTGGGACGCGCCTGGGCGCAGGAACGTGCTGCTCTGGAGCACGTGGAGAGCGAGGGGACCTGGCGGGACAGCGGGCACCTTGGTTGGGAGAACCTGCCCCACGGGCTGGTGGCCCCCAAACCACATGCCCTTCATTGGGGGAACCTTCTATAGGTGCTGGTGGACCCCAATCTACATCGCCTTGGTCGGGAGAACCTTCTCCAGATGCTGGTGGCCCCCAAACCACATCCCCTTCGTCAGGAGACCCTTCTGCAGGTGATGGTGGCCTCCAAACCAAGTCTCCTTGGTCAGGAGAACCTTCCGTAGGTGTTGCTGGTCCCCAAAGCACATCCCACATCCCCTTGGTCAGAAGAACCTTCCGGAGGTGCGGGTGGCCCCCAAAACACATCCTCCTTGGCCAGGACACCCTTCCCCATGCGCTGGTGACCTCCACTTCACATCTCCTTGGCCAGGAGACCCTTCCTGAGGTGCTGGTGGCCCCCAAACCAAGTCTCCTTGGCCTGGAGACCCTTCCCCATGTGCTGGTGGACCCCAATTCACATCCCCTTGGCCCAGGAGACCCTTCCCCATGTGCTGGTGACCTCCACACCACATCTCCT
>JAVCKT010098513.1:0-10680 GCA_032273925.1 Rhynchotus rufescens | reverse complement strand
TGTTTAATAGTTCTGGTAAATGGTTACTATGTCAAGGAACGTTGCTACCAATGGAACATTAAAGATATTTTTGTTGTTTTTCTGTCTTTTACTGAAAACAAAGTTGGTTGTAGGGCTAAAAACCTAACATACCAAAATGTTAGCTGTAAAAAGCTCTTGTAAATAGATCAGGGTTTCAAGTAGAAGCCACGGTCAGTAAGGCTGCTCAGAAGAGAAATAGAGGTTGTGGAGTCTCGTCTCTGGAGATCTTTCAAAACTGCCTGAGTGCCACCCTGTGCCACATCCTACGGGTGTCCCTGCTGGAGCAGAGGGGTTTGCAATCTAAATACCAGTTGTCTTGTATTAGTATGAAAAGGATAGACATTTGGTGAGTGAGTTGACAAATATGGGAAGAATAACAGAAAATTAAGTTCTGGAGAATTTCTGGAGGCACCTCATAGTGAATTTATCCCTGAGGCAATATCAAAGTTACAACAGGAAAATATTCAACCAGCTCTATCAGATATTAGCATGTTCTACTTTGTATCTGGAAACACTGTAAGTATGAAGGTAACAGAAGACAGTAATTGTCATGTTCCTGCCGTAAGTGCAAGAGAAGGAGAATTGGAGACTCACCCCAGCTGTGGTCATCCTGGTTATCAAGAGTTTTGAGAGTTCAAAGGCAGAAACCATAAGCCTGTAGTCCCCAGGTAGGTTGGAGAGGTTAGTAAATGAAGGTGGGAGGAGCTGGTGATGGATATATGACCATGCTCTGCTTCAAATTCCTTTAAAATTGGACCTTAGCTTCCTGACCCTCTATGTTCCTCTGAAATTAGCAGCAGTCCCTCTCTGGTGTCACCCAAAATAAGGCTGCAGATAATTTTGCTAGTTCAAAAGTCAGAAGGATGCACTGTGGAGCTAAATAGTTTTTCATTGTCAATGCCTTATGTGTGTATAATGCCCATTCATGCAAAAATAAATGTTGCTTGTCCGGTTCAACTGTTTTCAGAGGAGTTCTGAACAAAATTCTGTTTAATCCAGGAATAAATAAGGACTGCATTAGTCTCTATGTGTAAGAGTTAACTGATGTTTAATGATAGCAGGTGGTAGCTTTGAAATATTTGCATTTGTTTTTTTTGTGCTTTGTTGTATTTTTTTTTTGGTGTAATAAGACTATTCAATGCCAAATATTAGAACTGTTTTAAAAGGAAAAGCTGGCTATGAGTTTACCCTCAAAGGCAGTTGTCAGATAACAGAGTAGTTAAACAACTACTGGTTTTAGAATCACCAAAATATTTTCTACAGATGTGTAACATATAGCTGTCCCAATCCACTGTTGGGGGAGGTTTCGATATGATCCCAAGAGTGAGATTAAGACACAAATGAGGTCAAATGCCATACAGCCTTATAAGCTCTATTCTCATAATAACGATAGGACAGAGAGAAGAAGAAGAAAAAAAGGAAAACAAAAAAGAAGAATAAGAATAGTATCAATACAGAATCACATGGCAATGCTGCAAGTCATACTGCAAAAAGTGCATTGACAAAATATAAAGGATGCATTCAATAACCATGTAATTGTCCATTATTGAAATAATTCTATAATTATTTTCGCCTTTGAAAGCTAAGGCTTGTGGTGCATAAGAAAGAATATCCATTAACTATAACTTCACATCATTAATTCAATTCCATTAAGAAATCATTTGCATTACTTTGTCTCATTTGCTTAATTCCCCAGACTTTGCATTGTTTTTTCTTCCTTATTTTGGTTTTGGAGTGCTATAAACAGAATAGCTTATTTTTGATTTATCAAAAATCTTGGTAAATATTATAAATATCTCAAAGATATGCAATATTTTAAGAATTTAAATATAATTAAGCCTTCAAGATATATGCTATTTAATTTTTTTGACAGTTTTTTTTTGTTTTGACGGACTTTTGTTTTGATTTTTGAAGTTCAGAAAATGACAATACGTTAGAAGGGATTTAGGAGTTTGTATTCTTCCCTTCAAGAATCTCCTACAAAGTAGGATCATTTTTCCCCTCTCCTCCTAGCCTTTTTTTTTTTTATGCCAAGTATTTATAATGAAGACAGATTATGGCAAAGATCAGGGTAGCTTTTGATCTGAATTGTCTCTTATTTTTGTGTGATGGGGAAGCTATGTGTTGCTGAAGTGTAAAATACGCATCGTAGTAATATCAGCATTGTAGTAATGTCAGCAATAATGCATTTCGCGTAAGGGGATAATCTGTTGATCGGCTCTTCTGGTTTGCTGCCAACAAGCAGAAAACTCATGCCACAATTTAGTTAGTCTAGTTAGTCTTTTTAAATTGTAAACTTCCAAAATGCTGTGGACAATCAATGCAACTTGAAAAGTTTCTGAATTTCAAAATTAATGTTGTTATATTTGACTTTCTAACTTTTTATTAAAAGTAATTTCTAAAGCAACCTAAAATCTTTAAATAAAATTTTCCTTTGTGCTTTCTCCCTTAGTAAGATAAGAAAGATTAATACATTTTATACTAATTAAAGTTAGTAAATGACAATATGCAAATGAATAAATGTAATGACAGTATCACTGAAAAGCTTTACAGTCTTGAAGAGAGCAATATCAGTTTGTCAGTTTATTAAAATCTCTAGCTGATGATTCACAGATTGAAGAGTTATTTTAACTTTTTTACATTACATCTTTCTTATCATACTCAGAAAATATTGAACCCTTGGAGTCTGAGGGCAACAGCAACCGTCTGTCACTGGTGCAGAGGCAGAAGAGGAAAGGGGGAGGAAGGCAATCCTTTGATAACGTAGGGTGAACTTCTCTTTTTAAGTTTTCCTGCTCGCTTGCCAGCTTGCCTGTTTGTGCAGAGGGCTGGTGATGGAGTGTGTGAAGTGTTTGTGCCAAAATGAACTGGCATTCCTCCTACAGGCAGAGGTTTGGAGCTGTAGTTTAGCTGACCGCTGGTATATACCTTTTCCTTTAAAAAAAATAGTTTATCTTCATACTGGAAGTCTTGACAATAGAATTAAGCTAAATAGGAGGGACAATACTGGAAAGAGGAAGGCTGCTATTTGAATTATAAACCTCACAGTGTTACAGTACCCCTAATATAGCGACCCTGTTAACAGAGGAAGATCACTGAAATGTCTGATATCCTCTCTGAATGAAAGGTCCTCTGACAGACTTTCTTTTATTTGGACTTTCAAAATTCAGGTATCTGTTTAGGGGAGAAGGAATTGAGCACAACTTGCCTTTTTATTCCTATGGACATGTTATTATATCTAGCTTTAGGAATCAGGTGAATATTTTAAGATGCTGCTTGTGTACCATCCCTGTTCTACATAGTCTGAAACAATTACTATCTGAAACAGCATACAGACCATTTTTAACATGCAAAGAACAGAGAAGACCAACATATAATCTTTGCCTATTTTACCTATTGTCTTTCCCCATCTAAGCCACTAATTTTTTTTCTTCCTTTGACAATTAATGCATAGCATGCTTTTATTGAATACTTCATTAGTTTAGTGAGACAATAAATCAACTAAGATTCACATTTTGCTTTCAGTCTCATCCTACCTATCTGCCTATTATTCCAGCTAAACACATTTTCCATAAATAATGTTTGGTTATCTATTATGTAAGCTTGAAAAGTCCCTTGTATTATTAATTTGTCATTCTCGGCCATGTGTAGATATTGAGATTCTGAGCAAAAATTTGAAAGTGCTTGCATCAGTAAATTGACTTTTTTTTGTGTGTGTATTAATCTGAGCAAATGGAGTTTGGGCTCAGTAGGCAATTAAATAAACAAAAAGGGAAAAAAGAGAGAGATCCTGCCCCTTTATTTATTTATTTAAGTTAATTTTAGTTGTTTTTTCAGTAAGTGAAGGCAGTGGAGCTTGTGGAAGCACAAGAAGACAACATTAGCTTGCCCTCTATAATGGTAGTGTTTATGACTGCATCATCTTCATCAGTGTTTTTATCTGCACAGTGCCTTTGAGGTAAAACAATATTCTTAACTCATTTTTTAAAATTATTTTTGCAATGGGCAACTGAATGAGGGAGAAGATGAAAAGAGTCTAATTACAGGGAAACATGAACCTCTTTACTATTTATGCCTTCAGGAATCCAGGCAATTGAAGTTAAAACAAATATAAAGTCTACAACCACTTTCCAAGCCAAATACCCTTGTCTCTATATAGATGGTTAGAAAGACAATACACATTCCAAACTATGGGCAAAATAGCCTTCCTTCCTTCCTGCCTTCCTGCCTTTCCTGCCTCCCCTTCCCTTTCCTCCTCTCTTTCCCCTCTCCTTCTCCCCTCCCCTTTTCTCTCTTTCCCCCTCTCCTCTCCCCTCTCCTCTCCCCTTTCCTTTCTTCTCCACTCCAAAATGCTCTTTGAGATTCTGTTGGCTCTGTTATGGAGGGCAGATCTTATCTAACTATTCATAAATACTTTGCATCTCTGACATTTCCTCTCACTAGAAAAAGCTGATTGCTTTTGGCTTTAACTCTTTCTTTCTGAAAGGACTTCTCTCTGAGTGATTTTCTGTACCTTTTTTTGTTTGTTTGTTTTGTACAAGACCTGAGGGATTTCCTTGCTGTGACTTGGTGGTAGTGGTGCTATTTGTTACTCAAGGGTTTGTTGCTATTTGAATGCAAGATTGTCAAGGTTTAATGACTATTGTAGTTTATAGTCTTGCATTAGTCCTTGGAATTGCATTCCAGAACGTAATTAAAAGGCAACTAAAAAAGAAGACATTGGACATGAGGGGATTATTGATTTTTAATCTGACTCAGTTAAATACAGTGAATCACCAGTATTGAATAATTTACAAGTGGCACATGGAAAAATTTCCCAGATCCATACAGATGCTTGTTAACCGTAAATGACAGTGAAGATCCTGTAACAGAAATGGTCATTACAGATAGTAAGAAGGTCTGAAAGAATGAAATTTGCTGTTTCAAAACTCGAATGACCTAGTTTGAATGAATCTCCCATTGAATAGAGTCATAGCAACCTGTCTGATTCCTGCTAACTTCCCTGTTGATGTCCTAGGAAGCTTGCAAGATAAGGTTACAAGAAAACTATGGCCTTGAAGAATTCTTCAGCTAAACTCCATGCATGCTGATATCTCACAGGATTTCCAGAAGAAGAATGTTCAGGAGACAGACAGACGGACAAACTTCCTTTATGTTTTTGTATCCCAGCACTCTCGCGTTTTCCATGAATCAAGAAGCCAGGATACGTTTGAAGAAAATGTGCGAAGAAGTTTTCCAGCATTCACAGCTGGCGCACTTTCTTGTAATAAAAAGACTGACTTTTTTACTTCTCTAAAATTTGGAGATATATTCTGATTTTTTTAAAAATTTTTCTTCAAAGAACTGGTTGACCACAGGTATGCAAGCAAGAGAAGAGACAAATACTTCATACTTCTTATCCTTTCCCTAGACAACATCACTGCTGCAGCCTCTCTGCTCCTCTGACTTTTTCTATGTTTTCGGTTGCTGATCTAAATAAATGAAGGAGAAGAGAGACCAGACCACTGCCTGGTTCCCTCTCTTCCCCCACAACAGGCAGTGCAACTAACCAGTCCTAGGGCAGTACTGTGGGCCACAAGACTGGAACAGGGCTGGTTGTCAAAGGTCCTTCTAGACTGAGATCCTCTGAGGTTCCTGAGATTCTCTCACTGGAGAAAAAGGGATATATGAAAATATCAGAACATGCAAATGCATATCATATTTCCCCCATATCCTTCTTCCAACCATTTTTAGGTCAAGTGCCTCCTGAATAAGATGTGGTTTCTACCTATATAGTAACACTTGGGCTTTTGATGTAGTTTATCCTTTCCAAAATATTTCTGGGCTAGTTCTCACTTGTAGTGTGAAGACAGCATGTGTGTGTGGGATGTGTTCAGCATAAACCTAATCCAGCTAGAGAAGCACATGAATTGACTATGATCTTAATTCTGGGATGAACTGAACCTTTCAGAACTCAGCTGAGATTTTTTTTTTCCCCCAACAGGCAATTAGTTTCAATAGTTAAAATGGAAACATTTGAAATACTCCTGATTAAAGGGAAAATAATAAATACATCTGTGTTGATTACATTGATCTGGACATCCAGTTAGGATTTCATGTCTTTGAATATGATTTTGATACTTTGTATTGCAGTTAAAGGCAGCTACCTACTTCACCATTTTAATCAGAAAATGCTTAGCACCAACAAACTATGTGTACTTTATCTTTTCATCTTATGTTATTATAGTTCAGGGACATTAAAGAGCTATATTTGCTCCAAATGGAACTCAAAATAGTCAGCTTTTTCTTCTAAACAGAAGGTGCATAATTAGGTGCTAAATTACATTAAGCCTGAAGAGATGGAGTCATTCAGAAAGTGGGAAAAAAAAAGATTTCTACAGTTTGACACAATGTACAGATTATGAAAATTATTTCTGTGTAGAGTTGTTAATGATGATGGAGTCATACTAATTTGCTTATGGAATATAAGGCTAATGAGAGAAATTTCAAAATATGGCAATAATGAACAGCCCATAATTAATCAGAAGGTTATTTAAATCTGAACTTTGAAATCATTTTAATTATCATCTTTTAGGGTAATGATATAGTAAAAAGAAGAAAGACTGCCTTTTAGAAGCTGTGAGAGAGTCTTGCTCCTGCAAATGCTTGTGCACAACTATAACTGTACGAGTGTTTAATAGCGGAACTGGGGTTTGTTAACAATTGTGCTTTCAGTTATGGAATGGAAAAGATTCTTTTATTTTCCAACTAAAGGGAGTCTGTGGTAGATGAAAGTATATCGAAAGCTCAGAAAGAAAAGGATAGAAAAAAAGAGTGAAATAGGCACTGTGTTAACAAGGTGGAAAGTGCCTTAAAAAGTGACTGTACATCTTGCCTGTTTCAAGAGGAACAATGTATTAAGTTAAGCAGTGATAATTTTAAATCAAGATGCTGTTTAAAAATAGAAATTCTTGTTTCAGCACACATATTGGACATTTGTTAGTGCAGAAAAAGGGTTAACTCACATAAACCATGTTTGCAGGACTGTCCATCTTTATGGGAATTAAATATCTCCAAGCTGATTCTTCTACTATAATCAGTACTCCTATGCAATTCATTATAATTATTGTCAAGAAGATATTTTTATTAATTTGGTTATTCCATAAGTCTGTCCCTTAAGTAAAGGCTACCAAATGAAACTTATATTCCTGTTGCAGATATTCTAGATGTTTTCAGTCCCAGTCTCTGAGAGTTTTTTTTCTTAATCCATCTGACCCCAAAATTGTCCATTATGGTTCTTTAAAGGTGTGTTAGTTATCGATTTTTTTAACAAAGAGTTGCAGTATCATTTACAGGACACTGCTGCTTTACTCTGGAAGATTCGAGGGAGAAAGAGGAATGCATTTCACAGAGTTGTTTTTATAGAGGTCTGGAAAGTTGGGAATTTCTTTGTGCTGCAGTAAATGCAAACAACTAAACTTTTTGGTAATATCAGTTTTCTCACCTCTCCACAATACTCTTTTGCTTCTTTACTATTTTTTTCGTTAAGAATATGAGAACACTGATGGATTGTGACCTTGAATTACAATATATGTTCCATGGAACCATAGTTTCTGAACTGATTCATGAGCTAATTAAAGAGTTAGGCCTTTTGATTGCTTTATGTTCTCAAAGAGGGAGACATTAAAAAAATGGTTAGGAAATTTGCAGATAATGCACATGGAGGAAATACAAACATCTATAATCTATTCTAAATTCTTACTTTTTTTTTCCTCTTAGTCCAAATTTTAGTTTCTGCTGTGCATATCTTTTCCTTAATCTATTCCCCCTTTTATCCTGATCAGATTTAAAAGCCAGAATGGTCTGATCTTCTGTACTAAGAGGCAGTAGTACGTGAGACATGACTCCACATAGAGGCAAGTGCACCCTCTGTGTTCAGAGCTGGCTCAGGACTGGACACAGTGTAGATGCATTTGCCAGATGCAGCATCTTAGCCAAGGGCCTCAGTTTGGAGTTGATTTGCACCTGACTGAAAGAAAGAAAAGGCAGAACTGTCTTCTGTCTGTATGCAAGAGGCTATGCGTTCATATCCAGTGTTATTCTTGCATCAAGATCTGTACCTTAACAACAGGTTAAAGCCTACCTTTCAGAATGGTTCTAGGCTTGATCTAAAAAACATACTAAGTGATGCACAGTTACTAGCAGTTTTCTAGTTTTATACTTTTTAAATACATAGTTACATACTGATCAGGATTTTGCTGAAATGATAGGTGGAGGTTAGAGCTGTGCAGCACTAATGAAATCAGAGTGGAAAGTGCAAATGAAAAGCTGTTACTTTCTCTAGCTCTTTTTCCAAACTGCTGACATCTGTCTCCTCCTCATCAGCTTTTACTGAATTCAGTGCTTTTAATCAGTACAAAAGCTGCTACTTTGTACAGATTTTTTCTTTTAAGTGTAACAACAGCAAAGCAGCTCAGAGTAGCTAATGTGCATAGGGAGTGTAATGAAAAAACACTTTTTCATCTAATCTCTCTGATAGATCTGGTAGTTGAGATATGATATTTCACAAGTCAAGTTGTAAACATCTATAAATAGATCAAGAAAAAAGAAAAAAATCGCTTTGCGACAGTGTCACAATAGTTAAGTATGAACAGTATCAGTCCTCTAGCAAATTAATGTAATTAGATAATTATTGACTTTCTGGTTTGCAGAAGTCTCTATAATTTGCTCTAACACTGCATTCATGCTGTATTGTAACAGTGACAGATAATAAATTTCTTGCTCCTTACAGCCTAAGGCCTCCTACAGACATTTTTTTTTGTGGTCTCTGCTGTATTAATGCATAGAATAATTATTAAGTTGCCTTGACATTTGATTTATTTAGTTCCAGTAAGACTGGAACTTTTTTACTTTTCTGTAGAAAATACTCCGAAAATAGGAGTCTATTCCCAGACCCTAAGGCAGAAATAGCTACATCTATTTTGTTTTATGCAGGTGTTCTTCTAATGTCTTATTAGAAACCTTTACTAATGGGCCTTTTACACCCTCCTGAAGTCCAATTCTAGTTTTGCTTTTCACTATTACTAGTGCTAGAAAGTCTCCCCATATGTTAATTAAATTTCTCTTTTTACAATCAAAGTCAAAGTGATATGGAAAATGGCATGAGTTGAAAATTTTCTATGGATTTGTGTTTTGACACCAGATTAGGTTTCTTACAAAACACTTTTTTTTCATAATAATAATCTAAAGATTATTCATAAAAGAAATATAGAAAAAAAAAAGTACATGCAAAGACCTGGCAATGAATTATTTTAATTTGGACAGCCTGTTGCAGACTCCTGTGAGAATTCTGACTCAGCCTTTCCTTGGTCTCATTTTATTCTGTGGAGCGGGCTCTTCTGGCATAATGTATTTCTGTAACTCTGGATAACTAGTTCAATACCACACACTGTTTTTTGCCACTTTGCTTTTGCACTCCCTTTAATTTAGTTCTCACAGGATATTGGAAGCCTTCTAGAGCACAAGACCAAAAAAGACCACATGTGGCAAGTTCAGTAGCAGGAAACCAAGCAGTAGAAGTAAGTCTGAAGTCATGTCAGTTCATTCTCCTGAAAGGACAAAACACCCAACAACTCTCTAACAAAGAAAAAAGTTTTTGGTTCAATGACTAAAAGACCGAGCACTGGAAATCTACCACAGGAAGGGAACAGAAAGCTTGAGGAATACTGATACCAAGCTAGGAATGACACACAGCTAGTGAACGAGTTCACCAATGAGGAGAACTAGATGATCCTGAAAACGGATTATGTCCTGTGCAGCCAAAAAAGGAGGAAAAGCAAACAAATCAACACAATAGTTGTTCCCACAATCTAAAATGGGAAAGGGCACAAAGATAACCTAGGTGTTATCTGACGTTTGCAGCTAACTCTGTATGTTGACAAGTTGGATGGGTGCCTAGGCCGTCTACCAAGAGGTTTCTCCATACACCTAGGAACACCAGACAACTGTCCTGATCTTCTAGCTACAGCCCAGTTCCGAAACTTTTGAAGGAAATCTCTTTCCTCTACTCAAAAAGTGACATATGCCTGTGAGTCAAGCAGCAAAGTCCTAAACCATGTGATTAATTACTTCCACACTTTCACAGTGCCAGTCTGCTCTCTGGAGGATTTTCCAGTTGGTGTGGGGGGTGTTACCTTGGGGTGTCAGCTGGTCTTTAAGGGTTCATTCCTCTGGGAGTGAGAGATGCCATCAACTGATGCCTTCATATGGAGTACATGCATATGAGGGTATCAAAAGGCAAGAAGCATAGCATAAGCACATAGAGATGTTCAGTACAAGAATCGAAGGCAGATGATTCAGATAAACACCCTGCAATTGTCTCTTATGTCACATGTAGGCTACATGTAGGCTTAAATGTATGCCCTACATGAGAGCAACCTGAAGTGAAAACAGTCCTGCCAAAACGAGTGATGATGGCTGTGATCATCCTTGGGCACACAGATGTGGGAGTTTGCAACTTCGGACATCTCAGCTAGGTGACTCCTCACCATGTGGTTCATGCCACAGACCTTCCAAGTCTATGAGAAATTCCCACTAAAATATTAGTAGCTCAAATAAGTAATGGGGAAGACATCTGAAATTGAAAGTTTTACCAAGTGTTGTATGAATTCCTCAGAGCTA
>JAVCKT010098512.1:0-30322 GCA_032273925.1 Rhynchotus rufescens | reverse complement strand
CAACTTGAACATTTAAAAAAAAAAAAAAAGGCATCAATCTTTTGGACTACTCTTACAAAACCAGAGAGGTAACGTGATGGTAGAGTGCTGTAAGCATGGAAGCAAAATGGCTTTTGAAAGCTGTAATGCCATTTCTTTATATGCTTAAATTCAATAGTATCTCTGAATAAATGATGAAGCAGATCCAAATTCACCGACTGTTTCCATCATACCTCTTAAGTTGATTTTATCCATCCCATTGATGTAGGCAGCCTACAAATGTAGAGTGATCAAAATGACAAGCTATGGAAAATAGGATTTACAGTATACATTTTGAAATGCAAGAAATTCTTTCATTGATGTTATTGAAACAAGAACTAGACTCATTATCAAGGCTTTTCCTTTCTAAGAAAGACTTCTTTTCTAAGAAGAAAGTATTTTCTTTTCTACTGGCTGAAAAATTTCAGCTTTTACTGAAAGTCTTACTATTAAATTAAGCTCTGGTTTGGCGTACAGCAATTCCCAACAGCTCTTCTCCACCCCTAGGTCACTCCAGCTTCCTCAGAAAGTAAGACTAAATAGGATTCAGAAACGTATATATTCCTTTATACTACTCCTATTCCACTACTTTCATGTAATTATAACTAAAAGTGAATTTGCTTATAATTATGCAATGTTAGGAAGACTTTAACTCCTGATGGGAGTACTGTTGGGGGTACTTACAGGGAAGTGTTTGTAATTTCTTGCCATTAGAGACAATATATTCACACATGATTGTTTTAAATGGAAGAACTTGATCTATCTGATAACTCCATCTGTAAACCTGGTGGTGTTTCCAAGTTTAACAGAAAAAAGGCAGAATGTAACTGATGGTTGGAAGGTAATCAATTTAATGAATGAATAGCAATTCCAGTGATAAATGTCTTGGGATGAATATAGATCCAATGGATAGACTACTTTCCATCGTGAGGGATGTATGTGTTTAAAGGACCGTTCCACATTTTTTTAAAAATATTTCAGACAATGCCCTTAGCTACAGGACTGAGCATGTCCACTTGGTGATGCTTTTGGGCTTCTCAAAGAGCAGTCCACTTATAGACCAGACAAGAATGCAAAGAACTATATGTGCAGAGGGAATTTGTGAGCCTGCATTTGTCTGGCATGCACAAAGAGAGTTGAAAGGTTAAACTGAAAAATATAGAAATGTCACTTTGGTAGAACAGTAGCCCATGGCACTGCACTTTATAGAAGAGTCTATCAACTCAAATAAAGAGTTACTGAAATGTGCATATATACCATAAGCTGTAACCTTCAGAAAAGCTCTAAGCTGTTCCATATTTTATTTGCACATATTCAAGAATGGAAAATTAAGGGAGAGGGCATTATCAGGGCTCACAAGCCCGCACAACTCTATGAACCGCACACCGAAATTTTCACATGGCCAAAAACAGTGAGCCGTAAATCAGGTACTTCGGAGAGCCAAAAGGAGGAAGGGTTCTGGGACTGGCAAGAGACAACAGTAGTTTTCTTGCAGAACAGAAGAAGAGATTGAAACATGGCCTATAAGTGTTATCATGTTTGCTTTTATTATTGACATTTATGGATAAAGCATTATTCACAATGCACTATTGTATCTACCAATTTCTAGCACATATAAATAAGTGAAAACACTATATAACTAGCTCCAAGTAGACCTTAACCATGGCTTGTTTTAAAGATCTAAACATGCCTACAGAGCAAAAGCTTCCAGAATATATTAATTTGCCTGTGAAAGATTTGATGTAAAAGATGGCTTCATATTAAACATACTTGCCCATAGGAATGACAGAATGCAATACCTTCTCTATTTGAGAAATAGAGAAAATCTCCAGTAAGGATCTTTCCTCATGACCATCTAACAGGCTAAATCTTGCCGTCTGTGATATGGGACATTCCTACAGATTCTTGTTCAGGCAATATTGTCTCTTGACATTAAAATGAAAACAAATCAGAAGGTAAATATGCATTGAAAATATTCAACCATCACACATTTAGGAGAAATAAGCAAAAAGCAAAAAATTACAAATTCAAGCAGGATTTTTGAAATATCCCAAAAGGCTCCTGAAACTGTGCTTACTGTAGTTCAAAATTATTCTTTCTTCTTATTTAGATGCATAACATGTATCTAGAATAATATTCTTTTCAAATCCAGATGTTCCGGTCACTGAAGGTCCTGTGATTTTTCTGGCCTCTTTCCTGTCTTTCTGGACAGGATTTCTCTGTACAAGGAAATTAGAACATTTACCTACTGTAAAACATAGCATTGCTGGATGCACATCTCTATAGCAATCAGAAGGTGGCACCTTATTAACACTAGTGCTGCAGTGCTGTGTTTGTCTTATGGTTTCACTGAGCAGAACAAGTCTGCTGCTACACTTCAGAACTGTCCAAAAAAAGTTCAAAAAAAAAAAGTTCAAAAAAAAAGCAGAAAGATATGAATTTCTAAAAGTACTAAAAACAGGAAAAAGAAGAATCTGCAGTGTGAGATAAAGGAGTGATGTGACAGACCTACAAGTATGTAGCAGAGTCGGTGTTTGGAAGCACAAAAACACAATACAATTGCCTATATTTTGAAGATACAGAAACATACAAGATAGTATTATTATCGTTATCATAATTATCATTCATTTGAAATGCTTCTTACTTTTGTTAGTAACAATTTTGGTAATTTAAACTCTGTTCAAGTTCTTAATACATGAAAGTTTTCCTTAAAGGTGGTGGGTTAATTCCAGTCCTTCTCAGATACACACGGACACAGGGATTAAACTTTGAAATACAATCATAGTATAGGGAAACATAGAATATAAAGAATCATAAACAACTGACTTTCAAAAAGTGCTGAGGACAGTTTTGTGACTTTGCAGACTTCTAATGATGATAAAAAGTTTTTTGTGACTTGTCATGTCCAGATCTGGAAGACTGGGTCTTTATACCTGTTTAACATCCTCATTGACATCAAGGCACCACAAAAAGAACAGAGCTGAGGAAAAAGTCTGACAAGGTGGGCTAAAGGAGGGACTATGCAAAACAAAGTGTAGAACAGCCTTCCTCCATTGCTGTCACATACCTGCTGATCTAGAAAGATTTCTTGTCTAGTAGGACAAAACAAGAGCAAGACAAAATGCATTTTGACTATAAAAGACAATGCAAGACAGTCTATGATGCAACAAGAGGGATTTCGCTCTTATTTAGGAATAGAGGAGCTACTCTACAGTTTACCTTAAATAAACAAAGCTGGTTTAGTTAAAAAAATGCTATAAATATTTGAAATCTTGTGTTACATTAATGCAGACCAGTGATTACTATTAGACTATGCCTAAAAAGGAAAGTGAGAATAGTGCCTTATAAGATTGACAATTGTACTGCTAGAGAGGGATTCTGCTTATTCCAAGTTGTAAAAATTCAGACACTGAATGGAGCTCTATCCCCACTCAGCTCAGCAGAGTACATTGCACGAGTGGTTAAATGTGCTTGATCAGTTGGAAACTTACCTCAGGGCGCTTTCAGAAACTAGTGGAAGCACGCAAAATGAGGGGAAAAGCTGGAGAAATATCACTTTTACCACAAGAACTGGACCCTTCCCTGTCTGAATTGCTAGCTGCAAACTCAGGATCACAGCAGTACATTCAAATTCCAACAGCATATATCCTGAACAACATCAAGCCCCACAAATATCCGTATTTCTTATAAATTTCTAACCATGATATAATACATTATTCTATTTATTTCTATATCATGAAAAAAAGGCAAAATGATGGGACTGCTCTTGTTTTTTATTCAGATTTAGCTCCCCAGCATCAACTCCTGTTTGTGGGCCGACAGAGGGAATCTATGCCCATACTCACTCCTCTGATGTTCATGGTTTAAACATTAATATCTCTAACCAAATGGAGGGACAGATTCTGGCTCTACCTATTTTTTCCTTCCAAAAGCAGATTTGCTACTAAATTTGGGAAGAGGAAGTTAGACTAAAGAACATAAAATCAGCCATACTGGAATAGTGGGTCTAATAACTTCTTTTCAACTGCAAACCTGCACATAAGGGACTTGTTTACTGCCCATTTCCCTTGAAGCCTTCTCACTCCTGTGCCATCAGTGATTCCTATGTGACCCCTCCTTGCTGCTTGTGCCTTCACAGGACTCTCATGTCCTCTCCCTTAGTCTCCCATTTTCCATAATCAGAAGCTCTAGCTTGCATGGAAGCTCTTCTACATCTTATGATGATCATTTCTGGCTCCATAGCACCTGTCCTTCCAGACCTACACTTGCTAGAGTGTGTTCCAAAGAGTCTTTCTCGCTAAAATGAGTGATCATTAGCTGTTGTCTCTAGGCACAAGTTAAAGCTTCCACTGGCAGCCAAGCCAGTCTTTCTTTGGTCCTTTGCCAGCTTGGACTCTGCCAGACATCACATATCTCTGTATTTGTTTTTTTCAAATAAAAAAAAAAAGAGGGGCAAAAAATGACTGGATTATTGAACAGATTCTGATTTTATTTATAATAAACTTTAAATTGACATAGCCCCACAGAATCTCAAAAGAATGATGCTGGTATAAACCAAGGCATACATAAGCTCATTTGGCAGTAGTGTTTAAAACCACACACCACAAATACTGATGGCCATTTTAATTAGTGTCTTTTTTAAATAACAGTGCTGAAGAATCACTTTTCCAGTATCGGCAAAGTAGATGACAAGCAGTTGCTAGGCAAGGCATATTATTCCTAATGAATATATGTAAAATATATTTGGAGGGAAAGACTGAGATAGAAAGTGTTCATTTGCTAGTTCAACACAGTTGTTTTGATTCTAGTGCTTAAAAAACATATCATTAACCAGTACAACCAAAGATCCACCAGGATTTGACTCCTATAGTTCTATAGAATGGCCTAAATAGTCTTAAATATCCACTTAAAATGTGGGGACTGTTTGTAGCATATGGTAATAATTAATATAATGTAATGACTCCATCTGGTGTTTTTTTTTAATATAGCCATCACACTGCACATGCTTCTTCTGTGAAAAAAAAAAATGCTGAGTTATTAATTATCTCAAATTCTGGCAATATTTTAAATGAAAAGGTACAAATATCATGCTGATAATCTTTATAAATATATAGTATTTGTTGCTAAATTATAATAATATAAAGAAAAACAACAAAATAAACTGATTCACATCCCAGTGAGGGAGTAGTAAGTTTGAAATAACAGACTGTCTGATGTGAAATAAAATTTGAAGAATATCAGTCAGATCTGGCTAACATAAAGTAACATATTCTCTCAGCACCACGAATAACACATAAATGAAAGCCCCTTACAGTAAAAAAGCACTTTATCTGTCTTTGTCTGCTAATTTGCTAGTATTGCTCCTGAAATTATCAACATTTCAGAGACTCAAAAGGCAGTGGTTAGTCAAATGAACTCTGTGGGCAGGAGCACCTGCAGGAGAGCAAGACCAGGTCAATGTCTGTCCTTTACCCCTGAGACCACATTCCTCTATAAATCTTGTTCCCCTAAATGCAAACTCTTAGACTTTCAGGACTCTTTTGTAGTGAGTAAGTTTTACGTTAAGAAGGCAAGGTGGCCTTCATATAATAACATACTTTAAAGTAACTACAAAGAATTTTTTTTCTTTCTTTCTTTGAATATTACATTCAGGCTCCTGTAAAACAGGTTTATATGGTCATTTGAAAGCATTAATTATGTAACTAATTCTTTTGATTAAGTCAGTTGTCTGCAATATTTTATTTCAGCTAACGACCATTCACTTTCATCTCATTCCACTGAAACTTTTATTAGGAATATTTTTTTAGGTTTTATTTGCTGAGTGAAGCAAGTCAAAATTCAGCTAAACTTGCAGAAGTTAAACTTACCTGTTATTTTGGTTTGAAAAGCATTAACTATAGGTTTAAAAATGCTTTAACTGAAGGTTAATGCTTTAACTGAAGGTTAAAGCATTTTTAACAGATTAGGTTACCTGAAGGTTAACTGAAATGCTTTAACTATAGGTTTGCTCTTCATCTGGCTGAAATCTCTCAGAAATATCATCAGAAAACAACTTTCTGAGAACGGATTCAAAAAACTATTTAAGCTTTTGGCCAACTAACTTTAAGATATATTAATCACTCTGTATGATTACTACCAAATCATGTTGTAAAGTACTCTACCGGATAAGGCCTTACAGTAATCCTATTTTGTCTGTTTTTTAAATATACTTGCATTTCCATACTGATCTGTGAAAATCCTTCTGCTCTTATGTATGCAAGTAGACTTTCAGTGACTAAATGAAGCAAGGTAGCTGACAGAACTCTATTGCACATCAATAAAATAAAAAATACTTCAATACATAGGACAACTGTTGAACTGCTATCCTTAATTTTGCAACTCCCTGAGAACTGCAGATATGAGTCTTATGGATGCTTCCCAGCAACACAGCTCATTTCTTGGGCAAACCTACCAGAAAATACTGTTCTCCAGATGTAGGATAGAGACTCAAGTGGAACCTGAAAAGCACAGTGCCATTCCTCAAAAACCCAGGCCAGACAAAGGAGTAGCAGTCATATCATTTATAATAGTAAAGGAAAATACGAAATCACAACTTCTTAACCAGAACAAATGCATAGCCTCTTAGTCAAGCATCATTTCTCTTCCTAGTGTCAAGCACAATTGAAAGACAGAGAAGCTATTTTATTAAGATATTTTTCATGAATCATTCACAAACTAGTCCTTATTTTAATATTCTTTTTCCTCATGATTGTTCTGTCTTCTTTTTCATACAATAATTGGACCAAAATAATCCAGCTCCTGGTTCTAGAGATTATATGCATAAGGTTAATTGCAGATTCCACTATTAATTATTCCTAATAGATGGCTGATCATCCCACTCACATTACATTCTGCTCTTTAGAGAACAGCACAGGAATCTTTAGCAATGGAATAGTGAATTCACAAGGTCCACTGTTGGAGCCTTACTGTTACATTCTCTAAGTATTTATTCCCTACTCAATGATAAAGATAATAGTGAAATATATTCATGACCGTCTCATTTTCTTCTCATCATCTTTGCAACATCATCTGTTAAAATTTGTTCTATTGCTAGGTAATACCATCTCTGGAATGAAAGTGAGGGGTTATTCTTCATCCTTATAAACGCCAAACTCCATGAAAGCTTGCTAATTTTTTCATGATTTTCCAGTTCTCTGTGACTTTTTGAAAATAATATACACACATGCAAACACAATTTCTTTCACTAGAATATAGACATTATATACCATATTTCTTTTGTCATAACACAGTGATGCATCAGCATCTATAACTTATCTCCTTTTAGACAGTCCATTAGCAAAAAGATACTGACAAATGTGAACAAGCTCAAAAGAGGACAAGTGAGTGAGGGCTGATGGAATTAGCTCTTGAAATATGATTGAAAGAGAAATATGTATATGTTATGTATATAAGAGAAATATGTATGTTAGCTGGCTAAATAATATCTAATGTGGTAAGAAGAGAGCATGTATGCATATGGGAGAAGGAAGGATGAGAATATGCTTTCCATGTACAGATAAATAACTGAATAAGCTAAGTATTAAGCAAAAAGATGAGTTTGCTAAGGGTAGAGGGACTTTTATAGAAGGGAATTATGATACAAATCTACAGCATAGATGAATGACTATCCCAAAATCCCAGTACTCTCCCTGACAGGTCACAACAGAATTAAGATTTCTTGGCAAGTTAGAAAAAAAAAAGAATTTTGGCCCTCAAGGAGGATGAAAATGACCCAAGGCCAGTCCTGCCCCTGGGGCACAACCTAGGATAAAGAACAAGGTGGGAAGACATGATCAGGGCTGTTGCTAGGTGAGTAGGTAGTTTGGGAGCAATAACTGGTATTGCTCAGCATTTCTCTTTTGGATAACAGATGAGGGACCTTATTTTGCTGATATTAGTGAGCTCATCATTCTCTGTCTGTGTGCATCATCAGACAGCTGCAGGGCCGCACAGAAAGCAGGACTTGCCTTGCTGACTTCTGGAAGTCTTCTTTGCATGCAAAATAGGGAAGAAACTTGTCACCAGCATCCCAGATTCAGTGATATTAAACAGAAAGGCGAGGGACTGGCCATTGGCATCAGAGGAAGGGAAGCTGTTTCCCAAACTGGTGGTTTCTCTGGCCCTCCTGAGCAGTAGGGCTCCAGCTGTTCTCCAGTTTCATCTTGTCATTAAATTATTTTCATCACCAACATATCTGCTAGTTGAGTAGGACTGGGTACTTCACAGCTACAAAGTGTTAGTCCCATAGTTAACTGTTGGAAAAGAGTCAGGCAGTGTTTGGTTATCAAGTACAGAACCTGATTATATGTGTAAGGAACATAGTTATGTGTCACTTGAGCGGCTGTTGCAGGGCCATTTCTGGCTGATACTGCTAATGCCTGCTGACTGCCAGGAAATATTCGCATTAAAACACGCACCACAGAGCACTGGAAAGCGAAATTCTGCCATAGCTGATCTGTCTGGCTCTATCTGGATAGACTCTACCTAGTGGGATCAAATCACAATATCAATGTCACAATGAGAATGAAAAACAAAATCTGTGTTAACAAATGTATCTGTCTGGTGCTTGCTTACTGATGTACATATTCACCTTGAATTTTATTTTCTTACTGACAGTTCACATTTTCCTATGCCATGGTGACTCATCATTTATAGAGTCTCTGTCGATGTGAGCAGCTTATTCTAATGCTGATAGTAATAATAAAACAAATATAAATTTATCTGCATAAGTGTAAATAAATAAAACATCAAGAGAGACTATTTTTTATGGCAGTGAAAAGCTGAAAAAGAAAAATCTGAAGGGGGAAAAGAGCAGAGGTGACACATTTAGCAAGAATCTTTTTATAGTACCAGGTTGCCATGGAAATATTGCAACAAACCATGGAGGGAAGCCTTAATATTTTCAGCTCCAAACAGGCTCCACTTGAGGCTATGCTCTGTTCACTCCACTTATATGTGAGGTGCACAGTGCTCGCACTGCAACAAAGCTCCCATTTGACACTGTCAGGATTCTAGACACATTCAAGCTTTAAAAAATAACGAAATTAATTAATTAATTAATTGATTGATTAATGTGGGGGGATTCCCACTTCTCTCCTGAGAGCAAAACAAAACAAAACAAAACAAAACAAAAATGGAGTCAACAACCAATGCTCCGTCAGACTTTTCTCTTGTCTTTTATGTATTTTTTTTAATAAGAGCAGAAATAGAGAGATAATAGTCCTCTACACTGACAGAATTTGAAAAGTGTGTATTGCAAACTTGACAGCTCTTTGTTTGGGGATAGTGTGGTCCATCCCTCCTGGAAATTTATAAACTTCACTGCAATCTCTGTCATTCTGCATACAGCAAGGCATGACACAAGAGGAGACCTGCCATGGAGCAGAGGTAATGCCAAGCTGTGCAAACCTCTCAGGATAGCTGGCAAGCTACAATATGCAGCAACTCCCACAAAGTGCATCAGGCTTCTATGCATATTTCTACATGCATATATTTATATTTATATATTACAAATTAAGATGGTCATTTAAAATTACCTTGATAAGGAATAATGTATCCTGTTCTTGTTTTGTATAATGTTGTTCTCTTAATGTCCAAATATATAAAGTCTAATTCTTCGAGTGCACTCATATAAAGCCTGATTTTTTTGTTGAAATTCCCAGCAGTCAAGCACAATGAAAACTATCTCTGAGGTGCAAAGAGTTGTTGAGAACTAAAAGAGGAGAGTGCCTCTCTGAACTGCCATATCACTAATGCTGGAGCCAATGCTCTGCTGGACTCACTGTACCTTATTGAGAGTCAATATTTTTTCAGAGGATCCAAGCAAAATTTGCCCTCACAACTCATTAGTGCTTCTGTAAGTAATAGAGTTTCCCACCTTGTATCCCCGTTATTTTTGAAAATTCATTTTAAAATGATGTTTATTTTTTGCTTTGTTCACGTGTAATCCATTTTTACTTTGTTCAGAGTGTAATCCATTCAAAAAGCCAAAACTCAATGTCAAATCAACCTACCTTCTCTTCAGATAAAATAAGTGTAGAAGTACTGATCTTAATTTCTCTGGCAGATCTAGAGTTCATTAACTTGCTATTTCCTTTGGCAAAGGTACACCCAGATGATTCTGTGATGTACACATTAATAAAATAAATTCCCAGGGGTGCCTAGCACACTTTCAATATAGCACAGTAGAAGATATGTCTTAGTTTAGAATTTTATTGCATTCAGAAATTACTGATGCTAGCAACTCTGGTAAAACGATGGTCCAATATTAGTATAACCCTTCACATTAGCTTCTACTTTGGGCAAGCATACAATTCACCTAAATTTGTCTGAGCTAGCAATTTATTCAAGCAATTATCTTTCTGTTTTACTTTTTGCTCAGATAAAAATGTAGACTTTCAAAAGAGCCATCTAATCCCTTTACTTCTTTGACGTGGCAGGCAGCACAACCATGCAAGCAGCCCATTCATAGTTCACTCTTGAGCTTCTTGATGTTTTAAATGACATTTTTCTTATAGGCAGCTGTAGGCTATGACTCACAGCAAAATATTGCAGACCAGAAGTCACTTCTCAAGCTATTTCTTTCATATCGCTTCTGAATGTGGCATTTCTTCCTTTTATCTCCCTCATTATAGAAATATGCTGTAGCTTCTCTCCTACGGGACAGCAGCCTACCAGGCACACCAAAGCTGTGATGTTTTTTCCCCCTATTGCAGTATGTGCTACTTTTCTTCAATGTGACATTTAAAATGTTTTGTCACTAAACCCAACAACTTTGATTTGATGTTCCCTTAAAAAGAAAAAAAAAGTTTTAGGACTTTGCCACTACTACAAAAATAAGGACTCCTTTCTAAGAAAAGAATATTACAGAAAACATATTCTCAGCTTTATCAGAGAAAGCAGACATAAAAAAAAATGGGGTTTTGTGTGTGTGTGGTTTTTAGGTTTTTGTGTGTGTGTGTGTGTGTGTGTGTGTGTGTGGGTGTGTGCGCGCGCGCGCCTGTGTTTGACCTTAGGACTGTCTATAGAGTGACTTTCAGCCCAGCCTTCAGGATCCTCCTTCATGACAATATAATATTTCACCTCAGGTTCATTCTGGGCAATAGTCACTTGGGAAAGATCTAAAGCATATATAAATCTAAATTACTTCAATTAAGCAACCAAATAAGTTTTGAATCAAATCATTAGGATTGTTCACTGCTGAATGTGCAAAATGTGCAAGATTCAAGACATTCCTCATTATATAAAGAAAACTAGGATAAGTAATTCATTTGTAACAATGAAATCTCAATCATTCCTTTAAAAGGATTTCAATTTCTATTTCAACATGTCATTTTAACTTGTGCTTCTTGGAGTAATTTTGAGTCACAAACTTCTACTCTGAAATGCTTTATTTTAATGTGGGGTTTTCAGGTCTTTACACAGAAGACTGGAGGCAAGTAACAGCCTGCAAAAACATAAGGTAACTTATACAATTTTACCTGCACTTCTTACCTTTAATTTATACACTCTCCTAGAGCTTACTGAAATTCGAAAGTTTTGAGCAGCCTGTTACCATATTAAAATCCAGGTGTCCTTCCCACTTTTCTTATTAAAAATGCTGAAATTTCCCTAAAATATAACAGCAAGTTCATATTCTGGCGGACAAGTTTCCAATTCGAACTGATAACTACTTTTTAAAAAACAATATTTTTTAGCATGTGAATTTAAAAACTGGTGTCTAATGAATCTGCAAAACCTCAAACGTCATTTTTAAATTTTGGGGGAAGTCATTTTCTTAGCTTCCCAATGATCACCTTTTTTCTATCAAACTACCAAAATGAGATTGAATACTTTGCTTATTTTAGCATAGAGCAAGCTCCTTTAGGTTATTTTTGAGATCTTTTTTATCACTGTCTCTGCAGAATAGGCCAGGTGGTAGTGAAGGCACTCAGTTTTAGAGCTAAGGAAAAACAAAAATACATATTTTTCAAATAATTTTTTAAGCATACTGTCAAACTCTGTTCGTATGGGGTATATCATGCTATGAATAGGAGTGGATGACAGTTAGTTTGAAAGCTTTTTTTGGAAAATCACCTGCAGGAGGCTTTCAGGACTTAAATGATGCTGATAAAAACAGGCCACCAAATGTTCAGCTGATGGGATGAAGATTACCTTGTTTCTGCTTCTGTTTCTCTAGTGCCAAGTGCACATGGGTACATATACAGAGATACAGGACAGAATTTATATGCAAGCTAGCAAGCCTCTGAACATAGGCAATCTTTTCCCAGAAATTATCAAAGTGCTCTAGTGTAAATCATTATAAATGTGTGAAAATGTGTGAAAGAGAAATATTACCATTTATTATTAATGCAAAACAAGGAAGTTTACCACTTCTATATAAAATCTTGAAAGAATTGATGATTCTGGAGACCAGAAACGATGTATATTCTTGTCAATATCCCTATCAATTTTTTTTTTTAATAGAAACAAGATAGCACCGTGCTGTGTTTTCTACCTCTCTCCCTCATCTGAAGCAACAAGCTCCAAAATAACCAAGTGAAAACTATTTAGCTCCATTGTCATTTTATATGGAGCAAACAGCTGAGAGGGAAGATGGAAAAGTACGAGGGAGCAGAAACTGGTCTGCTGAATGCAAGCTGCATTGCAAATAATTCTCCAAGTAAAATAGGCTGATGTAAAAAACAGGGAAAACATTCCAGTGGCATCAGGAAACAGTGCATTCAGCAACTGCCCATGCAACACAACCATGCAGGGATGAGAACAAGGGACAGGCACATGAAGTGGCATCTAGAAACTTTGCAAACCAGCAGCAGAACATGCCTGATACCCCTGGGAAGGACTAAATCCCAGAAAGGCAGGAGAGAAAAGCAGAAGTGGGGGAGAGGAGCAGAGAGATGGCAGCAGCATGAGGTTCATTTTATGAAAATAAATCATTACTCTTGTGATCAGGTAACAGCATGTAAGTACCAGTGAGGTACTTACATATACATACATATATACTGGTATACCATCAGTACAACAGAGATAGATTTGAACTGAGAGTTACTGGATTGACAGCTCTTAGAAGCAATTAACAGGACACATTACTCAGGAAACTTTCTGAAAACAGAAAATCTGTTCAAGGAAACTGGAACCAGAGACCCTTGTTTATATGAAACAACTTGTGCTCTTGATCTGAGAAGCAATCCAATAGATTTACATAGAAATTGCTGTAAAAATTATTCTCGAGTGAAGCCTTCAAATGCACTAAGGAAAGATGAAATCTAATGATATCTTCTAGATTTTATAAAGGCCCAGCAACATTGACCACTAAAAGGAAATGTTGTAGGGTTTTATTCTTCAGTACCAAGCAACAATTCCCACATAGCTCTGTCCTAAGCAGGTCTTCAATTGCTAAGGGTTCCCTTAGTGTCGGACACTGCTCTATTAAAGTCCTACTGCATCATCTCACATCCAGAAATAAAGAAAACTTGGGGAAAAATATGTTCAATATACACCAATTGCAGCAGCAGCTATATATAAAATCAATATTCTACTGATTTTACAAAATTTTACAATTTTTTTGCCAATGACAATTTTTACAAAATTTTACTGATTGTAAAATCATTTATAAGCATGTAAAATGGAATATGAATACCTTTTAGAAAATCTTTACTCAATATTAATTTCTTATGAATCAATCTGTGGACTTCTCAATTCCTGAAATCTGTAACTTTACCTCAACCTTACTTTGCCTTTTTCATGTTAAAAGACCTTTCTTTGTCATTTATCCCCATAAGGATGTGTACCTCTGTCCTGTGC
This sequence comes from Rhynchotus rufescens, assembly GCA_032273925.1. Taxonomy (NCBI): domain Eukaryota; kingdom Metazoa; phylum Chordata; class Aves; order Tinamiformes; family Tinamidae; genus Rhynchotus; species Rhynchotus rufescens. Next base: position 16,462 of record JAVCKT010098512.1, on the reverse strand, counting down.
ACATTTGCCCTGGGAACAGGAAGGGAAGATTTACCTTACCAGCTCTTAATCGTTCTCAGGGCAAATATATGCACCAAGGCTGCCTTAATGGACAGACTGAAAAAGGCATTTGCAGCATGTAATTCATCTCACCCATCTCCAAAAGGCTACTTCAGGATAAGAAAAATTGTGCCCTAAAAGAGGCCACTTTTCTCCCCTGACTATAATGGAGACTAATGACCTCATGTGTGTGTGAAGTGATTAGCTCGGATGCAGGTTTCAATGCTCGGTCAAGGATGAATTCCAGTTACTGTGACCACAGTTTAATGAAGACATATCCAAGCCGGCTTTAAACTGGCAGTTGCTTAGCCCCATACCTGCATGGTACCCTGCACAGGTAGCAAAGCGAATATAAGATGGTGTCCAAAACCTGAAGCAACTGGCCCATATGGAGCTCCACCACCGCCATGCATTGATCTCCTTGCCAGGACTAATTGGTTTAGCCCAAATTTGCATCAGTGCAGCAGGGTCCAGCTGCAGGGCTCATATACTCTCTCATATACTGAAATGTGATGCTTGTCAGGCCTTCCTCCACACTGGTCCATCCAGAAGTAATGTGGCAGTAGACATGAAGTTCTGAGACAAAGCTAAATTACACTGCTTTTCAGCTGGTTTTATGCATTTGTTTTTCAAAAGACAGGACAGGACATTGAGTCTGCTACAAAGTGGGTTTTTCACACCAGCATCTGAAAGGGGCTGATTATTTCCCCTTGGAGATAAGATTTTCTGATTATGACATCCAGACATTTTCAAAATCTACAGAGAAGTTATCTCAGCATCTTCTAGTATACATTTTTTAAAAGGTTTAGTAATTTTTTACTTTCCCTATTTTACCATTTGACCTGATTGAAACCAAGTCTTTATATTTGCTTTAATTGTCTTCCTATATTGGAAACTTTCTTTACACGGTGACTGACTTCTTCCTGTGTCAGCTAAATTTCATTTATAATTACAGCTGCCAAACTGGCATATTTGATGCATCCTGTATTCATTTACAGTATTTTGCTATAAACACAGATGCAGATGAATCTGTTCAGCATGTTTCCATTCTATAGCTATATTCCAAACTATTTGCATGCTGCAGTGAATTTCTATCTCTATATCTTTCCTGTGATTGCTTTTTGAAGGGAAGAGTTCTATATTATGTAACGGTAGAAAAACACCTAAGAATTTGTGGCTTTTCATATGTCAATGTCATGTTTTACTAATATGAAATTATAGATCAGAGATGAACCAATAATTTCCCAGGGTGAAATTAATTATTCACTCCTCAGTGAAATATGTTTACAATAAACACCAGAGAGACTGTTTGTCAAAATAGAAACTAATGGTACTGCTCAGAGAGCATAAGTTCTGCCTGCTGCACAGGAAGCACCGAGTAGTAGGGAATAAAGTATTTGATAATGACTCAGAGATGGACCTGATGTCAAACTACAATTGCTATTCAGAATATTCAGAAGAATATACATTTCTTCTTCTTTTAAAGATGAGGTAGTATTTGATTACACAAACTGAAATTCAGCTAAGCTGTCCTAAGTAGTACATTCTTATTCATAAAAATTTAGAAGCTCCCTCAAAATATCCTTTATCTTCTAACTATACCATTATACTTCAAACAACCTCAAATCCACAGCCTAACAAGTCCTACAAAATCTACAAAATCTTACATTTGCACTTGTTGGCAGAAACACAGATATATTTACTCACTTCTAAAATTAAACAGATGCACCATCTTTTGCCAATAAAGATTTATGGAAACAAACAAACAGACAAAACAAATGAAAAACCTGTCATGGTGGAGTTGTATTATGTTACACCATTACCACACAGTATGAATAAAAAATGATATTTATTCCCCCATCAGCTGAGATGTGATAACTGGCCATATTTATTCTACTTCATCACAGTTGCAAAATAAACCTCTAATGAAATGAGTGAACAAGAATGTGGTCACTGTTAATTTTCACACAGGCACGAGCTCCTGCAGATCTACTAAGCCATTCACCCATACCTTCAAAGAGAGGAAACACACCCAAGCTCCACAGAACACAGTGAAACCTCTGCTTCAAATAACTTTTTTTTTTTTTCTGTCTGTACAGGCCAAATATACTGGAATCAGATTACGTGACAGACTTGATCAAAATATCTCCTAGCAGCACAGCAGTCATTAGCATTCTACATTGGTCTTACTGCAGCAGGATGCATAGACCTGTGCCCAGATGAGAGTCCTCTGGATGTGCATATTTGTCCCCCATTGCATCACAGAGTATAGAATGCTTCAAAACATATAAAAAGCATCTCTTATGTTCATGAAGCTTGTGTTTAGTTCTGAAATTTAATCCGCTACAGAACTGCAAGGATCAGTTCAGAAAAAAAAATCATATACAGGTGACCTTTTAACAGGTCTAGTATTCTTTAAGTCCAGAATAATTAGTATTTTCACAATTCAGGTTACAGTGGCAGCAGAAAGTTTTATGTCCAAAAGATTTTCATTCTTCTTACACCATATAACTCATAATTTCTAAATATAACCCCTACTTCGTGTTCATTTGCTTATATTCACCACCTATCATGCCTCGGGTGCAAGTTGACTGTTCTTATTGCCCTTTACCATTGGTGTGATTGCAAAATCAATATGTGGACTACTTGAAAATATATTTTGCCTATTATCAAGAATAATATTTATTTATTTAACTCAAACATACATACCATTTTTCCCTTTATCTTTGAAGCAACACTGTCTTTCTGACCCCCTGCTGCCCCCCAAAATGGACAAAAAATCCTTTAGACTTCTACTGCAAAACTCAGTATTCAGTGATATTCATGTGAACAAAGAACCACCTGCATTGTAGTGAAAATTACAACCCATTTCTTAAGAATTTTTCAGTTGTGTAGGTATTCATTTGTAGTCATATGTAGGTAGTCATATGTATGACTTTTAAGATGTACCATATTCTCTTTAGTATTTCTGTGAAAATGTAATATCACAGAGTAGAAACCAATAGTATTCTTTAACTAGGTCAAACTTTGAAGTGAGAAGAATCTGCTTATTTTTTTTTCCCAAAGAATAAGAGAGAAAGATAGTCATTCATTGTCTTAAAAGCATACACTTGGTTGAACTTCACTGTTTTAGATACAAAACTTGCAAAAGAAAAAAAAAAGGTATAAAAAGTAGTTCATCTTTTAATCCAAAACCTGCCTGTATATAAAGTTGATCAGGCCTGAGGTTTAATTTAGTTCTCAGTTCCACTGAGTCTTGTTACCAGAAATGATATCATACATGAGCTAAGTAATGTCTTAGATCTCGTCCTTGCCTGAAGAGATACAGCCCATTCAGAATTATTGGTAATTATACTGTAGTTTTTCTTGCTGAGGTAGAAATAAAGTTCAATTAAATACAACATGCAGTACTTCTGTATCCACAGGCAAAATGAGCTCTAACAGTGTTTCTTGACACATTTGCGATATCTACAGATGCCCCCCAGCATCTCCTGTATTGTCCCTTATGTTACTTTTTCGTAGGTGCCTTTTTAAAAATTCATACTCTGACTAGCAGCAGTTTTGCTTCTTCAGCCATGCATAAAAATGAGACCCCAGTGGCCTGACCCATTGTCAAGACAGTGTTTCTTAATGCAACATAAATCGGAGGTGGCCTGATTAGCTAGTGTGCTTTGTCTCCCACTGCGCTACTGCTGGGAGGCAGTAACTTATTTATGCTTCTGTGACGTCGCTCTTTCTCTGAGCAGCTAAGCAGATTTGTATTGATGTGATGGTTCGCGGTGCCCTAGAGAGTCAACCAGTAAAGTTAAATGCCACTTTAATCATTCCCAGTGGAGATGTCTAAGTCAATGACCTGTATCGTTGAGCCATATTACTTTCTGATGCTATCATTTATTCTGTAATAAGCAGTCCAATGGAGCTACCTGCCACAGCATCTGCGTATTCAGACACTCTTCTGGGGATTGTAATTTATATTAATTTTGTGCTGTATTGTGGTTTAAGTATTTTTCAGCCATCTTATCAGATTTTCTGTTTTCACTGGGGAATTTAAAAGCCCACAGCTCACCCTACAAGTTGCTGAGTCCTAGAATACATAATACCATATAATCATCTGTTCATCTTTATAAAAGTCAGTTAAATGTTTTGGGCTAAAGATGAGAAGTAGAAGTTGAAATGGTTCCTACAAAATCCAAAGTTCACTGGGAAGAGTAAGAATATGCCCAGAGACTTCAACTAATTTCCAAAGTCTGTTTTAGGCATAAGAAATGTTAAGAATTTGTGGCATATCTTTTCTGGATAAGAAAAGACTGCACCTATCAAACCTAGGTAATTAGCAACAGAAAAGTTAGAGACTGTGGCTTTCTAGCTGTCACAGTCTAAAGAGAGAGGTAAGATTACATTAGTGTGGCAGTAATATCTGTTACAAGATAATCAAAAGAATCCTAGGAAATGAAAAATTTGGAGAATCTAGTGCTTATCTTTAGGGCTCAGAAGTATAAGCCTGAAAAGCTAACATAGGTAAGAAGTAATGAAATTAAGCTTAACTTGTTGAAATATACAGGGATAGATTCTCCTGTCAGAATCAGTCTCAGATTCACTGAAGATCAGTGAAAGGTTTATATGCAGATAGGCTGCTTGGGAGATTTTCTCTTGTAACATATTTGTAAGAATTATGATAACATATTTAGTATTCTGACTTCTGATACCAGTACTCGAAAATACAGATTTACTTTGCCTGATCCTTAAAATTTACATGTAATGGAATGTTTAAATATATTTGTATAGAGAACCAAAATTAAAGCTATGATATTTACAAGCAGTCTTCAGTAGAAAATTTTTTTATATTGAATGTTAGTTTTTAAAACAAGTATAATTAATTTCATTATTTTAAATATATGATAGTATTCAGGAAAAGGAGAGTGAACATTATATAATTCTTAAACAAATTAGTTTAACCAACAATAGATCTCTTACCAATTAAAGAAAAAATCCTTGTCTGATATTTGAAATAAATCCTATTTATTTATTTATTTATTTGTCTTTGATAACAGTTCTAGCAATAGAAATTCTGTCCAGGTCTAGCTGAGGAGCTCTTTGAGGCACAGTGAACTCTTTTTCTGTATCCAAGACACAGTGGATAGTATACCAAATCTTTCTCAGACAGACAAAAAAAAAGGTGATTGATTTGTAGATATTGAAATTCAGACTGCAAAAAACATTCTACATTCACAGGCAGATTAATTACTATTTTTCTGACTGTTTCATCAGCAAATATTTAAGTTCTTTTCATATTTCAATGATCAAGCAATGTAAACAACTGTAAAATATTAAGGAACATGGACAACGAGAAAAATATTTGACCTTCCAAAATGGAAAAGCAGAAGGAAATAGCAAAGACCACCTCTTTTAGAGTCTTCTTTCAATTATGAATTTGCCTTAGTGACTGAGTTTTTCTGTGACATATGTCTCAATGAAGTGCTCAAAATAAGCAATTAACATTTCTTATTAACATTACATTACCACATGTAACCATGTTTTACCAGTTAGAGTCTCTTATTCTTATGTGTAGTGACTGCTGCAGCTGGTCATTCTTCTGTAACCATCATTTTGGGGTTGGTGTTTAACCTCCGAATGCAAAGGACTTGGAGTGCGAGCAGCTCAGTGCCGCTCTGCCTGGGCCTGGGTGCTGAATTCCAGATTCTACCTGCTGCCCTGCATGACAGGTTTCAAAGACAAGTGGTGGCGAGCAGGAGCTTTTTAGGAGGACTGCCAGCTGATTCAATTAAGTGAGGACAAAGTGACTCAATTTAATGGTCCAGTTGATTTCTCTCAACTCCTTTTCCTTTAATTCCACCTCAGATCCACCTCACTGCTCAGAGATAAGAGCATGTTCTTTCACATATATCTCTAAAGAACTAATTGTTCAGCTTTAGATGAGTTGTGCCCTAGCAAATTTTTAATAAATCATATATTATTGAGAAGATGACAGTATTATTCCTATCCAGGTGTTTAATGCTTATAAATCAAGAAGTATGAACGCAAACAGAAATTTGCTGCTTGTGTAATAGTCACTCTCAATTTAGAGCTGATTTGTTCTTCTCTACATGTCTTCTGTCACTGGGCTCATTCACCCAGACAAGGAGTAATCTGATATTTGTAACTGTGGAGTTTCCTTAGAATTACTCACTCCTATGCTCTATGGAAAGCCTCTCCATTAATTCTTGATTTAGTTTACCTTGACCTTGGCATTATAAAACCATTGAATTTGTTACAAAAAACAATAGCAAAAATGATAGTATGTCTACTGTCCTCCATTCCATCATTCTCACTATAAAAGGAAATAAGCAGGATAGATATCATGTACATACTAGACCATGTTTAGTCCTTAATCCCAAAAGAGAGCAAAAAGATGATTTTCTGTTCTATGGTCAATCAGTAAATTCTTTTACTGTTTTTTATATTCCATATTATTTTCCTTGGGAGTCATTAAGATTGCACAAGAGTATTTCAGTTCAGAAGATGTATTCAGAACCATAAAAGCTAAATTAAAAATAATAGTAATGAAATATTAAATTTGGCAGAACCTTTATCTGCTAAGACAGATTAATAGGTCAAGTAGGTCCAATATGACTCTTAAACCAAGAATTTGCATATCTCCTGAAATTTCAGACTGCCCCTCATTGACTTTCTTATCCTGCTCAGCCATCAAATTATATTATTCAATTAATTTAATCTCTTCCTTTTTTATATCCCCTGGCTATAATTGTAAGTATATCAAACAAAGTGCAAATTTACTAAATCAATTTTAGGGGCCATTCTCCCTACTTCCAAGTATAGTGTTCTCAGAATACTTCCCTGCAAAGTCCGTCTTACCTCCTTCCTCCTTCTCAGACTTAGGTAGAGTCTGATTTCTAATGAAGCGGAGCCATCTGGTGTCTGCCACTTAATGTCACACATTCCTCCAACCTTCTTAAAAAAGACAAGCTAGGTTAATACCACAAACATCATATTCAATGATAACTGGTTTATTTGATTTTATTCTCCCTCCTTCCTAGCCTCACCTAGTTATTCAAATATTTTTAACTATTCTTGGCAATTTTGTCCAGTACAGGAGTAGAGTGAGCAGTTTAGTAGTGCACATGAAAACCTTGCCTATTTAAATGTATAAGGCATCCTAACTTAAAATTTTCTTCAAGATCTCTAAAATGGTACTTCTTGAGAGCTAAGATATTCCTCTGGCCAGGTAGAACAGATTTTCTATGTACAATGCACCTTCTCATAACCACCTTGGTTTTAAAGAACAGAGATAGGTTGGATCCAGTTCTGCTCGTTGTGTAATGAGTACCTAGCTGGGAGAGTGATGGACAAGAGGCAAGTCACCAGCTGCCCTACACCATTTCCACGGCATTGTCAGGATCCCTGTCTTTGTGTTCGTCCCGTTGACTTTGAAATTTGATGTCTGTGTTTCAGGGAGAATAAAGATGTTGACAGCGCCTATGGAATAAAATTGAAATACAGAAGCAGCATGAAATGCATAAGCCCAGTCTTGGCCAAATGTCTCCAGGACAAGCTGTGGCAAAGGGCAGCCTCTTCTCTGCCTGCTGAGTGTTAAGCTACATGTACTAGTATGGTATGAAATCTGTTAATAACACTCAGTCCTCACAGTCTCAGCAGAAGTTAGGAGCCTAAATTCCTGTTGATCTAGGCCTTGGTAGAATATCAATGTAAATCTGGTCTAATTGGCATCCAGAAATGTTTTTGTGGGAATCAGAGGCTCATTATATTCAGCATTAGTCAACTCTGCTCCACCAAAGAAGTGAGGAACCTTTTCTGTGATCGGAGAAAAGACTGACCTAACATTCTGGGTGCCCAAGATACTGAAAGAAATCATGTCTTCATGGCATGTAATGACTGAGTATTCTTCTTAGTCCAGTGTCTCGAGTGTCACTGGCAGACGATATAGCCTTCAATGTCCACACAGATGTTGCCTGTGGAGGATATACAGGATAGCAAAACTAGAGTATGGTATTCACTACGCCTCAGGCTTGAGGTAGGGATTGACATTGTTTGCCCTGATGAGAGTCTTGGAACAAATTAAAAATGCCCTATGACTCACTAAAGCTACATTTTATAGGATGCTCTTTAATCATGACAACATTTATTTCAAATCTTGAAACACTTTCTGAGAAATCAGAAATAAAGGATTTGAGAACAAAATCAGAAAATCAGTTAAATTCCTTTACTTCCATATTAAGGTAAGAATCACCAGCCATCTGCTGCGTCTGAAATATAAATATCAAAACTAAGTAGAGTCTATTGCTTCAAAAAGAAGCAATCCAAACTTTCAAACTTCTATGCTTTAAAAAAAAGGCAAAAAAAAAAATAGATTTAAAATAGTAAAATAAAAAAAAAATCTCAGAGTAGAAAGCAAACAGTGACAATCTTTTGTTTTCATAATCTTATACCAAGTTTTGAAAGTTCCTTTGGCAGGTAACTAATTTTAAATTGTTTGTGGGCATATTTATCCTTGAGTATGGTCTTAAACTGCAGCCCCAATGAATCATCCAGTTTTATATAAAAACTCCTTTCTGTTGTGTTTAAAATCTAGTGATTAAAATTATAATTTTTGCAAGGTCCACAGCATGATATGTGGTATAAAATAAATTAAGAGATATGAAAGAAGAGGAATCCTATTATTTTATTATCACTCTACCTTATCTGTACCCTAACCCACAATCTTGTTGCTTTCTGTTTATTTTGTTTTCTCAGCCAAATAGCAGGGAAGACACCTGAAAACTACCTAGCCAAAACTGATAAAGAAAGAGAGAAAGAAGTAAATATAATTAAAGGAATTTTTTAACCCTTTTTATAAAGGCATGTTAAATAAGACAGAATATCCCTTCACATGTGCTATTTCATCCAATGAAATGATAGGTTTGGGGTTTTTTTTTCCATTTTACTGTGAGAAAAATGATCCAGATATGTATTCAGGTTGTTATATACTGCTCAGCTTTATAAATCAGTGTGGCAATCTGTAAAAAAAAATCGATTTTTTTGACAGCAAGTCAACAAGATGATCTGCACACTGACCTGGCACAGGAAGTTAATTTGATGTAAATCCAGTGCCGCTGCTGGCTCTTGCAGAAATGGCCTGCAAAATGTTTCCTTTCCCTCAGGCCAGCCATCACAGGCGGGTCCCAGTGATGACAGAGAGTGGGAAGCAAGGTCTGTGCAAGGTGAATGTCCTTTCTAAGCAAAGTGCTTACCTCCATACCTGAACTCAAGGCTTTCCAATTAACTTAGCCTCTGCCACAGGTAATTTCCTATAAGCATCAAACAAATAGGATCATAGAGCCCATAATGTCAGTAAATACATCCTGCAAAGGAAGGCCAGGCAAAATGATTGTTAATGAAATGTCAGCTGTTCTCCAAGTAGTATCTGCTTTGCCAGAGCTTTATAAGTAATAGTTTGTTTTATCTTTGTGAATAATAAATGATCTTGCCCCAACCAAATCTTTCTAAAATCTTTGTTCCTTTTAGGATAGTAAGCTTTTCAAATATACCAGGAATATTTTCTTAAGGGAATCAGATCCTTTTATTATTTTTAAAATATGAATTTTGCAACTGATATACTCACACAGCTGTATTCATTACTTTTCAACTTATCACAAGGTTGAATCATACTCATAACTTTCCTGAAATGTTCCTCTTGGTGAAAACAAAATCAGATTATGAAATTTTTTAAGTCCTTCTTTTTGTCATTCATTAGAAATCCTGAAATTCTTCTAGTAGGTAATTGTTCATTTACAAACAGATTATAATGTATTTTATATTAAACTTCATCATTTTTGAGCTTCATGTGACTCAGCTTCTTTTGACAGGTGATTGCTAACATACCTGTTTTGATTGTTTCATTCTCTAATGGAGAGACACCTGCAAATCTGATTTTAAATGATATTATTTGACAAATAACCTTCCCACTCCAAACCTGCCCCCACAAAATACAGTAAACTCACTTAAAAAGTCAGTCTTGATGAATAATAAGTACCCCTTCAGCTGTCATATTGATATGTCACGCTGCATGGTACTTGGATACTAGAAGAGTCCCAGTTATGAATTTTAATTCCCATGAAGAGCCCTCATTTCTTTGCAGAAAGACAAATCTGATTATCATATCAAAGGCTTGAAACAAAGGCAGTCTGGATATCAGAGAACTATAGTGATTATCCAGTCAGTGCTGCTGCTTTTTTGCCTCTCATTTCATAGAGATGTGCATAGGAACCACTCCCACACATTTTTTTTAATAGTTTGCCAAATCAATATTTTGCGATATCGAATATCTAATCTGAATATCAAGCATTCTGTTTTCCTCTGTGAATGCTCCATAGCTTTCTTGTCCTGCAATAGCCTGGAGATGGGTTACGTGCAGGCTATTTTTGTCGCAGCTGCATTTAGCACATCCTCACTGAAGTCAGCTGCTCTGACAAGCAAAGGTCTGCAGGTGACTGGGGAAGAAACACTGAATAAAAAAAGACAGGCAGGAAAGGCAAGGACTATGTGTGCATTTCTCTTGCAAAAAAAGAAAGACTGCTTGGCCCCGCTTTGTGCTGGCTGGCTATGGGGAGGCCCGGGGTGGGTAGAGCTTGTTGTGAAGGACTGCAAAACATCTAAGTGCAGATGCAATTTGAGGATGTAATGTCTGCTGACTTTACTAGCAGTAACCAGTGCTTCTATGGTCACATAAACATTCTTCATTGATGCTGTATATATTTTTAAAAATGCCATATCTGTTTCTCACTATATATTATATATATATGAGCTTGGGATTTTTAGGCAGCACTTACGTAGTCCTTGTTTCAGCTGCCTCCAAGACTCACAGACTGCCCACTGAAAACCCCTCAGAGTATCATAAGAAAGAAATATGTAATCTCTTACTGTCACATAGTGAAGCTTACATGAAAAAAAATAGCTCACATAATTTAGACCTCAAATACATCTGACCAGCTCTCACCCATTACATAATTCTCTTATGTGCTGGGAAAACAAATCAAAAGCAATTGTCATGGGAGAGGCTTACCCAAAAGCTTTGGGCTATATTGGCATTGTGCTAGTGGTTTAAGTATGTGTAGGAAAGGAACAGAGAAGCATGGAAGAACTCTTAAGAGTTTTGCGTCCTCATAGCACAACTGAGGCAAGTGACCAGAAAGTAGCAATAATCCAGGTAATAACTGCTGACTGCATTTAGGAAAAGTCTAAGAGATTGACCAAAAAGGGCCTTGGTGTTTTATGCTGACCATCTAGTTAAAAAGGAATAAATAGTGAAAACAATAGTTCCTTGATGGGAAAAGAACCATAGATGTCAAACACATTGCAGAAGGATGAGCCCAAGGTTGAAGAGCAACGTGCGAAAGTTGAGCCACCCTCCGGCATATGTGCCTAAATAGTGTGGTTGTTTCTTGCAGTTATCATCTCAAACCTAACATTCCCAAGACGCTTTCCTAGATCCTACATGGTAAAATAGAACCATTCTCAGCTCTCTTAAGAGAAACATGAGGCATCCAGGAGGCTGCAGACTCAACAGAAACCTCTATTTGATGCAGCCCTGCACTGTCTCTGCTTAGCACTAAACTGAAATCTGAAATTTTGCTCTTTCTTCCTCATGCCTCTTTTAGAGGCAATTTTATGAACCATGTGGTGTGAGCCTTTGGGAATATAACTAACATCCATTAAATTGTGGTCCTTTATAACCACATTGCTTCGAAAGGTAGAAACCTTAATGAGGATATCTGTATTGCTGTTCTAAAGACGTCATATTAATATCCTCCCTCTAACTCCGTATGGAACAATACGAAGGACCTAACATGTTCATATTTTATTATGTATTTTTACAGAAAAAAATATTATCTTTTGAAACTAGTCAATCGATTTCTCCGGAAAAATTCATTGCAGATGATTATTAATTAAAGGTCTCAATTTACAAAGATGATCCTGTTGTATTTTGCTTTTCATCAAGTTCCTGACTCCAGTGAAATTATGCAACAGATGCTCATAAAGGTAACTTTTAAATAAAGCACTCCCAGATGCGGCCTGATCTTTCTCTCCTTCTCTTGCTCCATAGTATTTCCAGTCTTATCTTGCCAATGATTTTGAAGATCTTAAAATAATTATAATAAAAATCAGATTTTTTTTGGCAGCAAGGAAAGGATACATCCTTGATGGAAAGTGAATATTTTTAGTACTGTTTAACCAAATTATTGAAAACCTTTCTGCAGATATTTTTTCAAGGAGTTTACAGAGTTACTTTTACACGGCAGGCATTTTAGAAAGAAAATCTAATTGAAATCTAATTGAAAATGGAATAATGTTATTTATCCCTACTTATTTATTATGGAGATTATAGAGGGATTTTATCCAGGGGGCTGCTTTTTATTATAACTTGAAATTACCTAGCATGCAATATTTATTTGACATATTAAATACAAATGAAGTTAACAGGGTCAGCAATTTCCCCAGAAAGGAAGAACTCCTATTAGAGACTCAGTAAGGAAGTGATAATCCTTGCTAGTATTACAACTCTACATTAGCTCTCCTTTGTTCAGAGCCAAGTTTAACTCCACATAGAGCAACTCCATAGTGCTTTATTAAATGATTTCATTTCACTTCATTAAAACACAGAATTTTTAGCTTGAACTATAACAGGATCTTTTCCACTAACTAGATATCTTCTTTGGAATTTCCTCCCATTTAATTGCTTCTGTAATAGGCTATTTGACTGATAATGAAAGGCTTTGCCTTCACTGTCTTTGGCTTTCAAGGAAACAATCTAATCAATAAAGATTGGAGTTATTCATCAAAAAAAAAAAAAAGAGGGAAAATTTATGACTTTAAAATTTAGAATGAGAAAAAACAATCCTTGGCCTGTGGGAGGGACCGACCTCAACAGAAAGCAAGGAATCTCTCCGAGTCACAGCAGTCTAAGAGAGGTCTCTTCTTTAGAAATATTACATATTATGACAGATAGAAAGTACTGATCCATAGCCCAAACAGGAACAATGTACAAGAGCAATGTGAGCCACCCATGAACTGAGGGGCAGCTTCCTTCTGGAAGCAATGTTCAAATATCCTGCTCTCCAGCTGTCCAGACAGAAAATACACTATGGTTTCTTACTGGCCCCCGTGTCTGTTCCCACGACTGTGAGAGGACAGGAAGAAAGTTTTGCATCTTCTCCAGTCACTGCCAGAAACTGATTGAGGAATGCATAAAAGCTCAGGAGATGCCAAGTGATCTGAACATTAGGCAACCAGGCAACATTCCTAGGAGCCTCCAGCTCTGTATCCAGACTGTATTTATCCCACAGGCAGAATTGGTATGGTTTCCTGATGAGCTATTTTAAAAGCAGATTACCATGGCTGCACTGATATTTTTTTTCTCCTTGATCTAAATAACAAAACTCCACATGGTAGAGCACGTATGTGGGAAATTACATATGGTAGAGCACATAAGCTTGAGCATGAGTGCTGAAGCGCGGCTATTTTAACACTTTTTGCCTCTAAATACACACACCTCGTGCAACATGTTAACTGGTATATTAAAGCAATGAATATATCACAGCACAAGAAACAGTAGCTATGAGATGGATGGCAAATACTTCTGAGCGTGCTGTTCTCTTGATAGCATTCCTCATTCCTTCTGCCCTTCCTCCCATTTACCCCAGCTTCAATTTATCTAGAAAGCTGAGAAATCAAGAGAAGGTCAGATCACAACCATTCTGCTTTTATAGGTGGACGCTAAGCCAATAACTTAAGATTGGCTCTTGCAACTCCTACCTTCAGCACAGTCTTTGTCAGAATTTACTTGATTCTTTTGGATCTTGAATAAACCTCCTGTGTTTTTTTTCTTCATCCACACTCCTTTCTGGAACTGAATTTTATGCCAGTGGTGAAATATTTTTTTTTCCTTCAGTGAAAATTGTATTACTATACCCAACTGAGCTTTTATCCCAACAGAATGGTCACTCTTATTGCGCAGGAGAGGTGGAGTCTGGCTTAATATATCCAGCTCTGCAGTACAGGGATATTCTGTAAGTGAGACTATACTAAAATCACTACCACAGGAGTGATTCCCAAGGAGCAGCTGGCTTCATTGTTCATTGCTTTCTCTTCAGCTATTTTAACAACAGTGTTTGACAGACGTTTTATCTGAAGTCACACGAAAGAAGGACAGCTTCACAAAAGACCTTACAAGGGATTAAAACATACTTAATTGATCTTGAACTAAAGACAACTAGAAGACGCTCCTTCCTCCTCGTTTCAGCTATAAATAAAGTCCCTGCTATTCTCTCCAATCTCTCTTTCTTAATAATAATTAAAAAAAAACAATTATATGACAGACTACTGCATTCTTTGTGCTTTTAACTGGCCAGATTACAGTTGTAGGGCAAAATGTAAGATGTTTCTTCTCCATTTTCTGTAGCTAATGGGGACCTAAAGAAGAGCTCATATACTTGACCAGTTAGTACATTTGTGCGCCCTCTTCCCTGATGCTGAAGCTGACCTATGAATTAGCCATCCTTGGTAGTAAGCAGTGACTTTGAACAACATTTTATTGCTCCTGCAGGCTGCAGAATCCAGGATTGTGGCAGAGCTTCCTCTTGACTCCTATAACTTTGTATGATCCAGACTTTCACTTTTATAATGTCTCGTTACTGCGCTTCCAGGTTTTCCTAAGACTGAAAGACTGTTGGTAGAAATTGTGGTTTTGAAAGGTGTGGGAAATGCAAGAGCTTTTGTGTCTAACGTTTTAAAGTCATTTTCTCAAATTCAATGTACAAGAAAGAAAGATGAGAGGAAATTTTATACTAGGAACTTTATTTATACACATCTCACATCTATGCATGAAGAATATAAACCTTCCTTCAATCTATCTTTTTTAAGAATGGCTTTCTTGGTGGCAATTTCTATTTTAAGTCAGAAAGTTGAATAAAACCACCCGTTTAAATATCAGTATTGCATTACAGCTCAAAATTGGTCAATACAACAATTAAAACACACAAAGCACATTTTTGAAAGTATAGTTTATAACCTTGACCTGATTTCTTAATAAGACAACTTTTACATCTTTTAGATAGCTGGATTAGTAAATCTCAAATCGATTTTTTTGTCTCCACAGATCTCCTAAATAAGGACTGATGTCCTATCTCAGTTAAGAAGAAATGTTTAAAAAAGCGTATCCTCTTAAATGCAGATAATGATTTCTTACATACTTATAGCTGTGTCTTCTAAACAGCAAAAAATTCTTCAAAACTCTCTGTAAAATATTTCATACACAAAGGAGAAAAACTGACATCTATTTTTTAATGATTGTTAAGATGGTGAGAGTCAATATTTTAACATGTCAATAGATTAAGATAGGGGAAGCCTCATCAGATTGCACTCATCTAGATCAGTACCCTATATGCTATATAGAGAAAGAAAAATAAATGCTCTGGAGACTGACCAGTTCTCCTATTCTCATAATAGCTCCTCTTTACTGTCTTCTAGACACAAGAGCTATTCTGAAGACCTGTGGCCTGAGGTATACTACTGTTGCCAGTTACTTTTGTTAGCATTGCTTTTCTTCTCATCTCCGCATGGAAGATACTTCTTATCTGTCATGCTGGCATAAAACCAGCAATTCTTGTTAGCTTAACTGCTATTCATGGCTGAGATCTGTTAGGACTCTTTTTTTCTTAAGATGACAAATCTCTGTTGTTATCACCTTCTACTGAAGTAGTTACAGATTTCATATGCCCCACAAAGGGACTATTATAGTGACTGATGGCTGGTAAAACTGAAAGACATGTTTCAGTCCCACTCAATTTAGACGCGGACTGGAATGGCACAGTAATAAAGAATATTACGTTTGCCTGTATGTACTAGTGTTTAGCAGGCAATGAAGGTCAGAGAGAAAAGCCATATTATTCCCTCTTAGTACACCCACAGGATTGTTCCATCTATGTGGAGACAAGACTGTCAGTGCAAGAGGTAAAGGACCTGGATCTCCTTTGCTGACTTCACGCAGTCACCTGAGGGACACTATGCTCATGCCTTAAATTTTACATGCCAGTAACAAAAGGCAGATCCATATGTCCCATTCCCATTTGAAGCAGATGGAAACATATACATCTAATTCCACCACCATTGCTTCAGTAGAGCTATGAACTGTGAGAATTCATCTCCATTTTGAGGGACATGCAGCATTCACAGTGTATGGGGTCCAAAGTGCACTTCTTACAAGCCTCTCCGGGAACACTCCAACAACTCTAGATTTCGACATTACTTATGTATGTAAAAAGCTCAATATTTTTCCCTTCTAAATGGAATATATCATAGAATCATAGAATCATAGAATGCCCAAGGTTGGAAGGGACCTCAGAGGTCATCG
>JAVCKT010098511.1:0-10681 GCA_032273925.1 Rhynchotus rufescens | reverse complement strand
CCTTCCTTCCTTCCTTCCTTCCTTCCTTCCTTCCTTCCTTCCTTCCTTCCTTCCTTCCTTCCTTCCTTCCTTTTCCTAGCAAACCCAATAACCTTCCAATCTATCTAGGTCAAGGTGAAATGGTTTTGCAAACATTTTTTTTCCATAAGTTCAGTTTCTGAAAATCATTTAAAGGTTTCTTGCTTTTATTTATTTATTTCTAATATCATCTTAGATATTAGTTTTAAGAGCCTTAAGGTACCTAGAGTCCATTGACATTGGCATTTATACTGAGTTTTTCAAAATACAAATGTGCGACTACTTGAAGAGTTGAAGAGTGTCTAAAAGAGCTATTTCATAATTCCTTTTCATATCCTGTTCCCAGTTATACCAGAAAAATCCTGCTTAGCACATATGTTTACATTTTAAGGAATTAAAATTCATGTGGAAAAGAAAAAGACTCAAGAAAAAATTAGTGAATGAATAAGTGATTCTGAACAATTCCTTCAGCCACAATGAGAAAAAGAGGTAGTTATTGCACCAGAATTCTGGTAAATATCTTAAAAGCCATCTCTTTACGGTCTAATGAATATGTTGACGTGTTTAAATGATTTAAAATTTATTAATTGAACAATACTAAGGTGTCAGAAACTGATAAAGTGTTCCAGGAAATGAGGCAGTTTAGTTTGTGGAGAGATTTCTTCCTATACCTCTGGGAATTAAATCATCGAATCATACCATGGATCTGCAGCATGCAGGGCTGTACTCTCTATTTCTGGTCCTACATATCTCCTGCGTGTAATGATCCTGCATGTTGCTTTCCTGCTTGTGATCTGCAACCCATATTTTGTATTGTTAGCCAAAGGATATAGCCAAATGATATCCAATAGGTACAGATTACTCCTATAGATATGGAGCTTCCATCTGAAAACTCAAAAGCAGTATAAAGGAAATGCAGAAATAAATGAGTAGTTTATCTTTGCGCATTTCATCTTTTTTTTTGCACATTTCATCTTTTTTTGGTGTTGTTGTTGTTTTGGGGTTTTTTGGTGGGGAGGTGGATGGTTCTGTGATTCTGTCTTTCAATTTAATTCTTTTTTCTTTTTCATTCATTCTTCATTCCCATTCTACTATTTTGTTAACCTTTGTTAATGCTTTTTTCTTTGTTGATGTTTGTACTCTTCTCCATTCTTTTGAGTTTTTAAATTCATTTTCTGATTCTCATAGTTCCTCTTTTCTCTTACTCTGTCATTCTCCTTTTTTCCTACATTTTTAGATTATTTTTCTCCTTTATTATTTATTCACTTTTGCACTAAAAAAAAATGAAATAGAGAAAAATATTCTTTTCCTGGGTCTCTCTTTTTATTCTACTTCTGGCCATGTGCTTCCTGAGTTCCCCTCTTCTAGAATCTTTCACTTTCACTGAGCACTTCAGCCTCTCTTTCATGTCAGCTCTCCCTCTACTCTTCTAACCCTCATCTTTCCAACCTCAGAAGGTTGTCTTATTTTAGCCAGAATGTGAACTACAGTTGAATAATAATTACGAGTAGAAAGAGAAGTATCTGTTTTCAGTAGCAAAACTACAAGGTGTTAGTGAGTTGATGTAAAGGACAATAACTGTCAAGATGTCAATATGTAGTACTAATAAATCAATGCAGATAGCCAAAGTAAAGAATTAGACAACACCCTGCCTCAGGCAATACTTACAGATGCCAGAATTAGACTGAGATATCTTCACTGATGATGGAGATGTGTATGCCATCCCTTTCCCGCCACCCGCATGTTTATAATTCCTTCTCCTATTTACCTCCCAGAGTCTTTCAACTTCAGAGGAAGGGCCTGTTAAAAATCAGTAGCATCAAATGATGTTTCTTTCAGCTGTGTCACCAGAAATGTTTACTTCATTCCTTCTTAAAAAGGATAAGATTAAGATGATCTACCCTAACATCACGTAAGGGATAAGTAGGACTGGACACATAAGTCCAAGTGAGAATGACTTTTATGTTGTGGTCACCTAATGCATAACAGCAAAATCCTCACACGCACATCCTGGCATTACGACCTTCCTTTTTCCAATGAATACTTTGATTTCTGGGAAATCAAAACTGAACCTAGATTCAGATATTATAGTTTTTTTTTTCCTTCCTGTCTCATTGACCTTTAATTATTTGTTGCTGAAGGGCCCATTTCAAACAAACAGATGAATTTGGTCATCAGATATTCTATAGTCAGAAGACAGGGGTACCTTCTACAAATCTGTTTGGTCATAGGACCTATTTACCCACTACCTGTGCAAGAAGATGTCCTTTCCTTTCCTTTCCTTTCCTTTCCTTTCCTTTCCTGTCCTTTCCTTTCCTTTCCTTTCCTTTCCTTTCCTTTCCTTTTTCTTTTTTCCTTCTTCCTTCTTCCTTCTTCTCTCTAGCTCCAAGTTCCAAGGAGGAGGTCACTTAAAGATACCCCTCTCATATCACTCATTCATCAGCTATGATGCCCAAAGAAGTCATCTAATTCTTTGCTACTAAACATTGATGTTTGTAAAATGTACTTGGGCATGTAAAATGCAAAAAAAAAAAAAATCTAAATTCTGTAGGAAGCATGAGGCTTATGATAAACATGAGGCTCTGGAGAGCCTGGAGGCAGCTAGTAAGTATTACTGTCTCAAATTGGCTGTTTCACAGAAGAATGGGATAGAAACCCAACCTGGGGCTTAGTATTTGGTTTGGGCTAGTACTGTACACAGAGATTTCTTTTTTCTTTCCTTCAGAGTGACATATCCTCACCTATATGTCTCTTCTACAGGATTCCTTACCTCTGAACTGCTGAATTCCTGTATTCTTTCTCTTCACTTTATGTAGCACCTAAGCTGGAGTGGCCTGCTTAAGTGGTCTAAGTATTTCCCTAAATCATCACCAATAGATAAGCTTATTTTATGATGAGAATAAAAAGAATTCTCATCAACATCTGTAGTCAGTAAAAGTTTAAGTGTTTTGGGAATCTGCTTGGATGAGTTATGCTCTCTATGTCCGATCTTTCCAGTGAACTTGGAAACATTGCTGGGGCAATATAACCTCACCATGTATGTATTTTTAACATTTTACAAAATAGCTTCTGGGAATTGGAAAAGGTGTGCAGCTGCTGGAAAAGTGGGGGGACTGTAACCCTTTCCTAGCCCAGCTATGCACTTGTGTACAAGAAAGAACTCTTCTTGGTAGGTGCATGAAATGGTTTATTATTGTGCCTCATTCTTATTCTTATTTTAAGTCTGTGAGCAACACACATTTAATTTCTCAATTAATTATCATTAACAAGGATCTCCTTAATATGAGGATGTTATACAGCATTCTGTTTTGATAATATATAAATTGGATTGAATTTAAAAATCTCTGATTATCCATGTATTTTTAGAATGTTGTGTATTTCCTTTTAATGTACAATCTTACTATTAGTATATTAATATATATTACAAATTATGTCTGAAAACTAGATAATATAATTGGATGTACAAAGTGCAAACAAGTTACTGATAAAATCTCTTACAGGACATATCAAACCAATCTTATACCAATTAATTAAAGCTCATAAATTGTGAGTAGAGGAAATAAGTTGATTGGAATGATAAAATAGGAACAAAGACAAGGAGCACAAATAAACACTATCAAGAGGATCTATTAGTAAACTGTGTCTCATTGAAACACAATTTAAAAGTCTGTTTATTCTTCCAATGTTAATACAGATCAACAGAAGATATAACGCTGTTTCACGCAACAGTCAGGAAGTCTCTAATGTGTCTGATGACTGATGAGTTGCTCTGCAGCTTTAGCGGTTCATCCTCATTCTGATGGATTAGCCTCCAACTAAAACTTCTTCAGAAGAGATGATCCCCCTCACATCCAATTTCACAGCATCAGTATTGGCATATTAAAGAAGCCACTGATGAAAGCTTCTGTTCTTGTCAGTTATAGCACATGTGAATCTGGGCATAAAATGGAAGGAGCCAGCTGAGAGCTTATGGGTCAGGCTTAAAAGGCTTAAGGTTATGGGGCAGGTCTTGTAAAGGTCCAATTAGTAAGTGGATAAGACCTTCTTCAGACAACTGGAAGAAGGCTTATTCTCACAAGACCTAATCCTCCTGGGAGATTTTAAATTGCCCTGATATCTACTGAAGGGGCAACACAGCAGGACATAAGCAATCCAAGAAGTTTCTGGAGTGCATTAGTGTTAACTTCTCAATATAGATGATTCAGAAGCTGAGGAGGAGAGATGTTCTGCTAAACTCATGCTTACAAGCAAGGAAGAACTCATCACAGATATAAAGTTTGGGCTGGTCACAGCCTGGATACAGTGCCCATGAAATGATGCAGTTCAGTATCATAAGTGGGAGTAAAGAAGGAGAAAAATAGATTCACAGCCCTGGATATGAAGAGATTTTTCTTTTCACTAAGAACAGTCAAAAACACAAACACATTGCCCGGACAGGCTATGTATTCTCCATCCTTGGAGAATCAAAAGCTGTTGGAACATGCTCCTGAGCAACCTGCTGTAGCTGACCCAGCTTTGGGCAAGAGGGTTGCACTACGTGATCTTCTGAGATCCCTTCCAATCTCAGTCATTCTGTGATACTAGCATTCTGTAATAAGAATTAAAACAGATGAAAATTGTGTCCTCTAGACTGTGACTTAATGTAGTTTCACATTCCCTATGTAGTATAAGCTAAAAGCAAAATTTACTTGGGTTAAAAAAAAAAAAAAAAGCTATTTTTAAGATTGGAAAAAAGTTTGCCTAATTAATTAATTCGTGTTCATACAGCTAGGAAAAAATGATGTGAATCACAGTATCAATACAGATACTGTAATACAGAAACTAGAACCGTCAGTGCAGACAAACCACTGAAAGAAGTGAAAAAAGACAAAAGTGAGTAATAGTTGCCTGCATGCATGTGAATCAGGTTTACATTTACACCATCCACAATGAGATCACAAGGTGTGAGTAAAAAATATAATTCTAGCTGGACTATCCAGTCTGCAGCTTCATGTTTTCTGACATGAAATCAGAAATGTCTGCACATGTGGGAGACAGCCTGGTATTTATACAGATATTTCATATCTATCATCTATCAGATAGATAAATATCTATTTGATCTGAAATATCAAATTTTATATTACTAAATATCTAAATATCATGTACATAATAAATTACATATATAATGTGTGTTAGATGCATAAAAAATTACAGAGTCAACTCTGACATTTCCTAATATTGAGGATCTAATTATTGCAAGTCTAATTGCATTCTTTTAGAATGGATATGCATGGTTATTTTCTACACTTCACACAGGTTAATTTAAAATCACATTAATATTAATATTATTAATATATAGAGTTATATTAAAACTGTATTAATCAGCAGTAGTTCAGAAAAATGATGAGAAAGATGTATCAGTAAAATTGGGATTGATTTCCCCATATAGTAGATATTTTTAAAAGTCAAATATAAGTTCTTAAAGAGCAAAGTCATCTATATCATAGAAAATCTGAAAAAAAAGAAAGGGAGTGGAATTACAATTGTTACTAAGAGGTGCTGATGGTGTAATGAGCATGTCATGGGAATGATAAAGGCATATGAGCTTCCATTACACAAGGGAGAAGTTGAGAGTTTGTTCCAGATCTAACAGTTCTATTTTCACACTGGAGAAATTGACACATGAGTGATGCCACAGTGCTGTAGGAGAATACATTTGGATTTCATTTCTATAGCTGTTTTTCTTATTTTTTTTAACCCAGTAACAGCTAAAGTTCCCGAGATAAATTCATCTGTGATGAATTCATTGGTGCAGCAACTCATGGCTCCAAAAGCACAGCCATCCATAAACATTTTAAAAATAAAATACCTGAGGCAGAGGGAAAACATCTATTAAGATACAAAAGAAGAGATTGAATGAAAGAACTCACGAAGACTGACAATTCCAAGGAAAAGCAGATATTTATGCACTGCAAGATGTAGGTACCAACAATGTGACAACCAACAATGTGATAAGATCATTATTTTTCATGAGAGGTCAAGCATCTGATCTTACTTTACATCTATCTGTTAGGCTGTTTTTATTTATTTATTTTTATTAATTGTAAGAAGAAAAAAATGGATTGTATGGCTTAAAAAAAATCATTTCCAAAAGGTGGTAGAATTAGTACTGTATTTAAATAGTTCAGTGCTTTTAGAATTGCAATTTTGAAGAGAAAGTCAGAAGGGCTAATGTAAACCGGTTTAAGTTAGACTTTAACTATCACATTGGAACAACACACATATATAGATTAATAAAGTGCCAGATTAATAAAGTGCCTGAAAGCTTAATTTTAAATAAGATTTTAGGTATTTAAAAGAAGATTCAGGGAGTTTATTTTTACAGGCATTAGATATTTTCTTTCTTTCTTCTTTTGTTTGCATATACTCTCTTTGTAGAATAGAAAAAGCATACTAAAGAAATGATATAAAAACATAAAATCAGTACTTAGAAAAACGTTACTGAGCTAATTTCCTGATAGTTTAACTCTAATGAGGTCACCTGAAGTATCACATCAGGGAAATAGACTCCTTTGTTTACAATTCTCTATCCACACGATTTACATTTCTGAAATCTTCCCATTGACATAGAAGACGGCAAGAAATGTTTCAAATTAAGCACAAATAAAGGAAATCCAGAGCTAATGCAGCCTTACTGATGCTGTTTTAATATATTCCCCTGTGTCTAGGTGTTGTTGTAGCCTCAGTAATTCCTGCAGCATTGCAAGTTTTCTGAGTTTATGAAAACTGAAGGCACAAGGGGATGAATTAGGCATACGGGGACAACCCTCTTCTGAATTTCATTGCTTTGGCTGCCTTAAACAACAACCATAACAATACAAAAGCAGTTTAACACTGTCAATATGGGATTTGGGCAGCAGGCTTAGTTTGCTGTTGACAAATACAGTACTTGAGCCTGAACCATCTATCCTGGGATAGAACATGGTATAAAAGGTTGTTGACTAGAAACTTTGAATAATTCATCACATATGCTCTTTTCAGTGAATAAGTCCCATTTTAGATCAAGATGCCCAATATGGCAGGATGTTGTCACCTAGGATGATTGAAAATATTTTTGCTACTCCCTTAGTCTGAATTGAGCTCTAAAGAGAAATTCAAAGGGCCAGAGCTGACAAGGATATTCTCTCATAATAATCACAGTGCTGTGGAATTCATGTGTGTGGCTTCAGGAGAAAAGAAACAAACCCTGTTTTACAGCAAAGAGGCTGGAAATGCTTTGCATTATTTTCTGTAATAGCTGTGTTTTGTGCAAGCATCACTAAGAGAAATTGTGTTGTATGAATGAGACAGAGCTTTGATGCTGGCAGGAGGGTTTGCATCCTAAGGCAATTCTCTCTTTGCATCCTCCTTGTACACTCCAGTGTGGGTGTCTCACAAGCATACCGTGAAGTGTGGGAGTGCAGTAATTTTAGAGAAGAAGAAGGGGATCTTCTTCTTCTCTAAAGGAAGGAGAAGAAGTGCTTCTTATACCGAGAATAGATGGTACACAGGAAAAAAGTCCTAAAAGTACCGGGACAATTCTGTTTTTTTCTCTGACAGAACAACCTTCCCATTCAACACAACAATCAACAGAATATTTAGTCACAATTTAGGAGCATAAATATTCATTCAATAGCAAGCTGTCTTTTATTTCTCTTAAATGTACACCAGGTTAAGAAATGATTAATTTTAAGGCTTTTTAAAGGCTGATAAAGCATTTTATGTAACATCTGACATAAAAGCAGTATAAGAAATGTCTCCATATTTCATGGTCCCTAACTTTTTACATTTTTCACTATAAATTTCTCTGTTAATAATGTATAGTTTTTTCTAAGTGCACTATTTTGGGGATAGACCTCTATTAGGTACAATCAGGTAACTACCTCCTTGAAAAAGCTATTTTTAAAAAGCTTATTTAAAAAAAAAATAAGGCAAAAAAAGCCTTTCCTGTTTTAGCTGGAAAGCTTTTATATTTTTTTCCTCTCCTTTTAATTTTTATTGATTTTGAAGAATAGATTTATATTCTCATGTCTAGGCTTTTGGGTGCATATTAGGTATAGCAGAACAGTTAACTGTATTTAAGAAAGATTTGCTCTGAGGTTATTTGATGTGTTTTTTTCTAGAGATTTATGTTTTATTTCATTTTTTTGTTGTTATAGTTGCCATATTAGCAATGATAGCACTTGGTCTGACCAAAAGAAAATATCAGTGCAACCTAATTCATTTTAGCTATTCAGTTAAATTATATGGTTGTTTAAAAGCAATTTAGCAGAGTCATCCACCTAAAAGGGTGAGGTATCCCTTTTGCTTGTTTCCTTCCTAACTATTTGTGAAGGAAATTCAAAAAAGACATAAGCACCTGAGAACACTTTCTAAAATGATGCCATAAACAAATTTATACACATTTAAATGATATTTAGAAAGATGGTGTACAGAAAAGTAGAAAAGCTCGTCTTTACTTTCTAAAAGTATCAGTAAGTATCTTCCATTCTAAGATTCAGCCCAGCTTTTCAATTACTCTAAAATGTAGCATGGGCCATACTAGTAATTCACAGACAAAAGGAGAAGAAGATGAGGAGGTGAGGAGAAGTAGGTGAATCCCTTCTATAAGTCAGCTGAAAAATGCTGAAGGGAAAATGAGAACTAAAATCACTGAAATCCTAACCATTAAGAAAAATCAGCAAAAGTTCTGTATAGGATAATAAATGCAAGTCAAATAATTATTTTAAAATAAGTAATAGCTTCTCTCTTCTTTGAACTGAGATATTGAGAAGAAGTATGTTATAAATTACAGAAATGACAGATATAGGGTTAACAGCAGAATACACTCTCTACCAAAGTTTGATAGCTACCCTTCCAGTTTTCATGAACAAATCCATCTGACTATGAGTGAAATACTTCAGCATATTTTTTCAGACTATGAAGAAGGAAGAGAGCAATTTTCTTCAGTCAGGAGTACAGTCTGTACTATGCATTGCAGCAATGACAACTGCGTGAGATTCCAGTGTGGGTGCTTGGAGCAGCAGAAGTTAGTTAGTAGATATCCATAAAACACTCTAATGAAAGCCTCGCTTTTGTACTTTTACACCTGTTGGACACTATTATAGTGAAGATCATCTGCCAAGAGAACGCTGATAAAGTGCACTGCAGAGACATAGAAAATATATTTCAATTGTCTCCACATAAGTGATGGAACCATACAAATGGGAGGAAGGCATTTGTTAAATATTCAGCATCTGCTGCCTTCCAGAACAACTGGTTGCTTTAAATATTTGATAGACTTTCTGTGTGCCCACATAATGATGTATGAAAGATAAACCATGTATGAAAATATTGACAAGTGATTTGAATGTCTGAAAGAAAAATAGAGATATCTTTTTAAACCACAGTTTAACATGTAAAAAAATAGGAATGATAGTTTTCAAAATCTCCCTTGTACTGCAGTGTTTCAATATTTCCCTCCTAAAGACTGATATGTGGTCTGCATTCTACATGTATTTCTATCTATTCACTGAATTGAATAGCAAAAGCACAATAATAAGAGTCTACTGCAAGCTAGGTCACAGTAAGAAGTGCTTTTGCAACATGTTCAACTCTTCAGCAGTTTCTGTTGGCCAGATTCTTCTGTGAAGTGTGACAATGCTAAGCCTGTCCCTTCTAGGCAAAATACTCAACTGAAGATGTGTGACTAAAGGTGAAAGAGAATTTGTTCTCAATTATTGTTAAATCACTTGTGTGCATCTCGACCTCTTCTCTGTATTTGTTTCTGACCTTGAATGTTTTTACTTATGTTTGCTTTCTATATCTCTCTAAATTCTACCTATTCTACTCCTGTTCCTGCTTGTATACGGTATCCTCTACATAAAGCGTCTTTTAGTACTGCTTTTAAGAAAATATTGAGTTTACCATCTGTCATATTCTGCCCCTCAAGTTGAAAAATGTTTAACCGTGGACCTGTGTGTTCTTTCACATAAGACATTTGGGTTTTATAGCAACCACCATTTAAACTATGATTTGGAAGTAAAAATGTGACGTTGCCTATTTCAAGCCAGAGAGCTGATCCTTACGGGAGGGACCTGCAGAGAACTAATACTTCTATGCATCAAGCATAGGGAGGGGGGTGTTAGACACTTAACCACCATTTTAGACTTTTAGCCACGAAAAACAAATTGTCCTTAGAACAGAAAGTGATAACCATGAAGAGGACTATTATGACTGTGGAGGCAGCAGTTGAAGTCTTCCTAGGGACTCATCCTCATTTGCATCATCAAGAAAAATCCCTTTAGCTTTAGCAGACTTGGGATTTCATCTGTTACTTCCTGCACAAAGAAGAGGTCTTTCTGTGCTTTTTCTGTGCCCCTAGATTGTGTACTTGGAAGCTCCTAAAACTATTTGTGCTATTTGTACTCTCAAATTATTTGACTCAAGGAACAGAATTTAAAAAGTTTAGTCCATCATGTATTTAAAATTCCATCTGATGTTAACATTTGGGATTCTCAACATTGTTTCAAAGATACAGAAAAAGTCTAAGTCTAGCATTTAATGCTGTCAGCTTCCCCCTGCCCCTCTCCCTGCAAAAGCTCTCTTGTTTATAACATGGCAATTTTTAAGCTACACTTTCTTACTTTTTTACCCACTATCAAAT